>NIPM01000648.1:0-64897 GCA_002738285.1 Holacanthella duospinosa
AAATTGTATTTATGTTTATAATGCAATTCATCTTTTGCAAAAATTCTATTTGGAATTATAACCAAGGCTTCAATAATTTTGTCCCATATGAACAAGAATTTCGGATCAAATTTGAATATCAGAAAATCAATTTTGTTATTTTTAGAACAAAATCCAGAATTAATAAAATCGGAAGCTTGTTAAGTTTGCAAATGTTTGGCTATAAAAACACACAATTTACAGAATGTATAAAAGGTTCACTAATAATATGGGACCAAATAGAGCGCAAGGAAGTGGTCGAAAGACCAAAAAACCAAAAAAAGAAGTTGTCGAAATTTTAAGAAAAAATATCGTCAACAAAGACTTTAAAAGCTACAGATATTTAGGAAAAAAAGCAGATTGTTACAAATCAACGGTTAATAAGTACTTAAAGGAGTTTAGAATAGTAAAAAAGGCGAAAAAACTATACCAAAGGTATCTACAAGCCAAAAAATGACGTAAAAATGAAGCTTAAAGAGTTTTCAACCAAAATTTAACAAAATGAAAACAGAAAAACTATAATTATTGATGATGAATCCTATTTTAGCTTAGAAAGTCAAAATTGGTGTGATAAGCATTATTATGAAGAAAATTGATCCAAATTAACCAATTCTAGCAAATTTGTTGAAAAATCAAAGTACACTACCCGTCAAAAGTGATTCAGTGTTTGGGAAATTCGAACTTAAATGGTAATTCATGAATGAGTAAGACTTTGAGTAAGCTAATACTCATATGGTAGATAGATACAGCCTTTGTCTATAACATTCAAAATATTATAGATATGTTTTAAATATTGATAGAGATATGATTGTTCAAAGTTGAAAGTAGGTAATTCAGTGTTTTGACGAATTTCTAAAAAAATGAAAAATCAATAGATTGTGTGTCCGCCCTTGGTTTTTATGATCTGTTTGAGTCTTCTAGGCATTGACCTAACAAGATTAAGACATACTTCATCTGAAATATTGTTCCATATATCTCGAATTCTCTCACAAAGTTCATCTTTGTCTTTACATGGTGGTCGAATTTTTAGGTCTCTTTTCATATGATCCCATAGATTCTCAATTGGGTTAAGGTCAGGAGATTGTGCAGGCCATCTTATTACATTTATTTTGTTTCTTTTGATCCATTTTTTTAATACTTGAAGCGGTATGAGAGGACGCATTGTCATTTTGAAAGATAATTTTTGATTTTTTCAAGCCATACAAGTCAATTGTATACATCAGCTCGTCATCCAGAATACTCTCATATATCTTAGCATTAATACTACCATCAATTCTACAAAGATACCCAACACCTGATGAAAGCATACATCCCCAAACCATAATTGACCACCACCGAATTTTTTTTTGAGTAATATTGTGATCTCTGAGTGGTTTCCCGATTTTTCTGAAAGTTCTATCACGTCCATCAGATCATTCTAGATTTACTTTAGTCTCATCTGACCATATAACCTTATCCCAGTCCTTATTTTCCAAATTTCTGTGTGCTTTTTCAAATTCTGATCTTACTCGACGATGAGATTTTTTAAATTGTAGGCATTTCTTTTTGTATCTAGATGCGGTGTTGCTACGTTTAAATATGCGCAGTATAGTACTCGAAGAGGCGGATATTCCTGCATAGGTCTTGAGTTCTTGCTATATTTCTGTAGAAGTGGAGCATTTACCACTTGTTGCTAATCTTCCAATATGGGACAATATTTTTGAAGAAATCTTAATATTTTGGTTGAAATAAAAAATACATGTATTATTCGGTTGATAAATAAGTATAAGTTATATTTATTTATCAACCAAAGTAGGTTTTTATGTAATTATTGAAATTTTTCAACCAAAATAATAATGTTCTTTCGAGAATTATACTGAATTCTTCAACCAAAATGTTTGGTTTCTTTCAAAAATTTTGTCCCATATATTTTTCAACATACTTATCTAAGACCAGAGGACGACCTATTATAGGCTCTGGAGTATTTTTTTTCAACTCTATTTATTACTTTGGACACTGTTGCTTGTGAAACTCTAACAATTTCGGCTATTTTTCTTGAAGATTTTCCATTTAAAGCAAGTTCGTTAATTCTTGTTTCAATTTTCTTCAATGTTCTTCTTTTCATACCAAATAAGCCTTAATACCTTCTGCTAAGGATTTGAAATAAAAATGAACAATTTTGCGATATTTTAGAATGTTCTAGAATGAAAAGTTTGTAAATTTAAAAAATTCTTCAAAACACTGAATCACCTACTTTCAACTTTGAGTAATCATAACTCTATCAATATTTTAAATATAATTATAATATTTTTAATGTTATAGAAAAAGGCTGTATCTATTTACCATATGAGTATTGGCTTGCTCGAAGTCTTACTCATTCATGAATTACCATTTAAGTTGGAATTTCCCAAACACTGAATCACTTTTGATGGGCAGTGTACACAAGTAACGTAATGATGTGGTTTGCGATTTCCGAAAAAGGAAAATCTGCGCCTGTATTTTTTAAAGCTAATACGGCAATAAACAGCTAGATGTACATATGTAAAAGCTTGCCAACTTTTGAAAGCTTCATTAATAGATACCATAATCGTGATAATGTACTATTTTGGCCTGATATAGCCTCCTCTCATTACTCAAAAGATATTCAAAATGAATTAAATTTAATGAAAATCAATCTCCTACCAAAAAATCATAACCCTCCTAATTGCCCAACTTTAAGACCAATAGAAAAACTATGGGCATATCTTAAAAGAAATACATATAAGGGCGGAAGATTGTTTAAATCTACTTCTCAGCTTAAAAATAGAATAAGATATTTATTTAGAAAGTTGGAAAAATCCAACTTTTTCGAGTCAATGAAAAACTTGCCTCTCAAGATCAAGAAAGAAAGTAGATTAAAACTAAATAAAAAATTTTAATAAATTTATTTTTCAATAATGTGTTTTTTATATTTAAAATTTCACCAAAATGATTTTATCTTGAAAAAAAGTGTCATTTAAAAAAGTTGCAATTTTTTTCACACATATATCTGAATTCATTGATTTTTTTGAAACGTTGGTTTTGGATTATAATTTGGTATGCGTTTGTGACAAAATGAAGAACTCTGGTTCTCGAGCATCGAGTCAAGATTCAATTCCGCTGCATGACCCATGAGTGTAAGAGTTGTTAACTTGGTAGCGCATCAAAAACTTGAATTTTTGGCTAATTTTATATTAATTTCACATATTTTATAATACAATATTTTTTTTATCTTTGACATTCCTTGAATCTACAATTTCAGTTGTATTCCAAACTGATGATTAGATCCATATCATTATGCTCTACACATTTTTTGAAATGTATAATTATTTCCTTTTAAATTGGAGCTATAATGCCAAAACAGATCTATTAAATCTCTCTGGTTACATGTATATCTTGGGGCTCAGAACTGATTTATATATTACAGCAGAGCTTTTCAAACTGAGGGACGCGCCTCCCTGGGGAGACACGAAGTAGTTCAAAGAGAGGAGCGAAGCTCTATACTAAATCCATCATTGAAGAAAACAAAAGTTTGTGCAGCTGAACACTTGGACACCTTATTAATACACATTTCACATTACTTCGATGATATTGATTCTGCAAAATTCGCCTGGATACAGAATCCATTTATTGATGAGCAAGACGATAAGTTTGAACTGTAAATTATTGAAAGGAAAAATTGATAGAATTATCATGTGATAGTTTATTATAACAAAGGTTTCAGAACGAAAGCTCAATTCAATTTTGGTTAAATCGAGATGAAGAATATCAAATATTGTCAAGCAAAGCAATACAAGTACTTTTGCCATTTGTAACTTCATATTTGTGTAAAACAGAATTTTCTGCTTTATTTGCGATGAAATCTAAATATCGTGCTAGTTTAGTAGTGAAAAAGAGCTACGAGTAGCACTCTCTTCAATGAAACCTCGATTTCATAAACTTTGTGCTAATAAACAACCACATACATCTCATTAAAAATAAATTAATTTAAAAATATTTTTTATATATGTATTGTTAATGAAAGTTACTGATTATAAATTAATACACTTATCTTGTTTTATTTTTTGAATTAAGCTTTTTTACCGCTTAAAAAATGACTATTATTTTATGAAAGTAAAGGAGTCACCAAAATGAAATTTTTTAAAGGGAGGCATAATAGCATAAAGTTTGAAAAGTACTGTATTACAGTGAAGGTGGGAAATTCATTTATTTAAATGTAAAGAGTGGCAAAATTAGTATCTTGATATGCTTATATTAATTGTTTTATGTGATTTGATGTCGACAAATATCATACATCATCCATTTAATTTTTTAGAGTCGATCGATTTTTAAATGCATTTTCGAGTAGAAAAACCATTATGGTTGTATTTATATTGCAAAACCATTTGTTTATATTTTTTCTTGGTGATTTGCAAATGCGCCAAAATAGTATTTCCTTATGTCAGAAATGACTTTGAAAATGTTTTTTGGGTAAAATCCGACTTTAATGGAAAATTCCTCATCGAGAGTTGTAAACTATATTATGATTGTCGTCATTAAGGGTGATACTTTTAACTTAAGATTACTAATGATTGAGACATGATTTCAAGGAAAACCACATCATACAAACAAATGTACCAACTTTTCGGAAGAAAAAAGATGTATGGAAAAATGAAATAAAGGTAAATTGTTAATGATGATCGTTTTTGATTTGTGAAATATCAAAAAAAGAGTATTAAGAAGTATTCTTGCTTATTTGTCATCCAATAAGGAGCAGAGACTAAAATTTGTTTATCGTTAAATTAAGGAGTGCACAAAAATGCAAATTGCTCCACATTCACATATCAATCAGAATGAAAGCCGGCGGCATTAGAAGATTGATTTGAAAAATTGGGTTAATTTTGTTTATTTTTCAAGCTTCTTTATTTGCAACAATTTCAGTGCACCCCTAGCTTCTTGTTTCAGCTGAAAAATAAGGATAAAAGCTTCTATAAATAATCAAAGATTTAAGCTTGAACCCAAATGCCGGGTGAGATTGAAGAAGTCGAACCAATGCCATTAAGACAGAAATGGATATATTACAAATTTAATTCAATGATCGCAGATGGGTATAAAACTTTGAATTTGGGAAGTAGGAAGCAGATTAGTAAGTTTCGAATCAGTTGTTTATTAACATTTCTATTACATTTTGGTATTCCGGTGATATTTATAACAGGCTTTCTATTAGCAACTTATTTCTTTCCTTTTTACACGATTTGGTTTAGTTGGGCTTGTTTCCTAGGGATTATCTATATATTATATACTGTGAAAGACTTTGTAATCCTGTTCTATTATTTATCGAAACCAAAAGAGTATAAACCGCCTTTGCCGAGATATACCGAACATCCTAGCACGGAATCGAATTTACCTCCTCCACCGCCAACGTATCAAATCGCACACAATACTCCTCCTCCCTATATTTGCAGGGATAGTTATTCACCTCCACCTCCCACAGATCCTCTTCCTTCTACTCCAGTTGATAGATCTTAATTTATTTGTACAACTGGAAATAAACTATAAGTATTATTTTTAAAAGTTCATTGAAAAAAATAAATTTAATTATCTGATACCAGCCTCAACCAATTCTTTCTCATTCTTACGACGTAGCGGGGAGACATCCCAATTCTCTTTAACTTTCCCACCCTTCCACTTACCCAACAATCTCAATTTCGGTTTATTCAAATGATCCGAGTCTGAAACTGGAGGACACAAATCATAAAGGGCAACTTTGACGTCATTTCTACCTAGTTGAACTGATCGCATATAAATCGTTTTAAATTTCCTCAGTGTGATAAACGGTTGCAATTGATCATTCTGTTTAACCTCCTTTAACAATTCAAGCGACTTATCCAATCTATCACACCTAATCGAAATGTCAGACTGAGGATTACTTTGCATAAATATTGATCATCTCACTATGAATCGTATAAATAGCTTTTGGATAAGCACCTTTTTTGATCAAATCCATCTTTATATGATAAGGTAAATAATCTGAAAATTCCGGTAAAGAATATAACCACCTTTTAAAGCTAGCATAAATTTGTTCCGCAAACTCTAACCTTTTCAATCTCCAACAATGACCTAGCAAATATTCGTAAGTATAAGTTGTCGGTTCTAGTTCATATTTCTTATAGTAGTCATTAAAGATTAACATAGCTTTATCATCTAGAGATAAATTACAATATGCTGCTAAATAAGAATTCATCAATTGTGTATCGATTTTAATATCACCTCTTTGATGAGCCTGTTCAACCAGTTGAAACACATGTTCCACTTCATTTAATACGTCTATAGGTCGATCCAATTTAGTCTTCAATAAACATAGCATATCATCATCAACAGTATTGTTAAATACAGGTGTTTGTAGTATCGATGTCCCCTTTTCTATGTTAATAACTAGAAGTATGGTGATTGGGAAGGGTACTGAGTTTCTTTAATTGATGATAAGAGGAAGGGAAATAAGTCGCATACGCCATAAAGAAAATCGAATAAGTAAAAACAGTTGGTTTCACGTCATCATCTTTACTATAAATTCAATTTTTTAAAGGTGCATATTACGAATTATGGATTTGGATAAACAAATTCTGCAATGTAGCGAAATCTCTTTTCGTAGCACTAGCCTGTAGGAGAGAATTATAAGTGAACGAATCCGGAGTGAAATTATGAGCCTTGATCATAATCGTTAACAGTCGGAACGCTTCATCATAATAATGTAAAAATGGGAATTAAGGAAGTAAATAGTAGAGGTAAATTAGGGTAAAAAAGGATATCAGGCCGTTTCGAACAAGCATTAATTAAACAATTAAAAGTGACATCCGTAATGAATAAACCTAAATCCGACATTTCTTGAAATAAATTCATAGCCTTTTCGACCTCTTTTCTCTGCCACACATTAAAGTATAATAGGGATACTTTCGCGCATGCATGGATCATAGTTGTAAAAGCGACTTCATCAGGTTGATGGAAATCTAATCTCATAAGATCAAAGATCTCCCACGCTTTATCGAAATTATCTGCCTTGGTAAACCCGGTAATCAATGAACAAAAAATTGGCTATCATCAATGTATGGGAGATGTCGAGGTACTTGAACTGGTTTGATTTCTCTCTTCAACATAGATTGAAAGACTAAATAAGCATCATCAACTCGATTATTTAATATATAGGATTTGATCAAAATAGAATAAGAAAAGTCATTATGTTGGATATTAACTTTGATGAAATTAATCACTTTATAAAGGGATACGTGTTGGGAACGATTTACAAATCTCGATCACTTTTTTCAAATCATTAACATAAGCATTGAGCAAAGAACAATAAGTGACAATGTTAGGTTTCATTCCAATTTCCTATAATATGTATAAATTTGGTTACCATTAGAATATCAAAAGCCTCTTGTGCCTTCTTCACATTCCCAGCCGCCCCCTACATCAAGCTTCAAAACAAAGGAAGTGTTTACGTTGATAAAAATAAGTCTATTAAAGGCCCAAAGCTTAATTGACATATTACCTTCTATTTTGGCTAATTGATCAACTTGATTTAATACATCTTTATTATTCTTAATCTGTTCTATAATTTGAGAGGGTTTATCTTGTATTAAGCGGGTATCTAAGAATTGACCTTTCAATTGGGCGATTAGTTCATAAGCAATATGGGTTTTATTCGGTTTAATAGTTGGGTTGATATTTTCAAATAGATCTTGTATTTCTTTTTTATCCAAATTGAGAAACTTAACAATCCCTAAGAAAACAAATCTAAAATACTTTATTATCGTATTTCTCGTTTAATAACGCTTGTTTCTCTATTTTATCCATGTATTTTCTATTTGATAAGATATTGGTCTTTATTCGACTATTGTATATCACCATTATTCGTCTTTTCATCATTTTTTTCAATAAGTTGACTGTTCCACTTGAAACTTAAAGCAAAAGTCTCATTTAGAATCAAAATCTCTCATACACTATCTCTCACAGAAAGTCGGACACCCTACTTTTTGTAAATCATAGTGCCAATTTTGCTTTTAAATAAAAATTTACAAAATACTTAGGAGGTAGGTGCTCAAACAGGCCCCTATCTGAAACATTTTTTGAAACTTAAATTTTAATAATATAAAATCAAAAAAACTATAAAAGCTTTAGTAAATATGTTAAAATATCACTTTCACTTCTTTTTAACCTATAAGTGTAAAGATATAATGAAATAGGCTTCTTTGTTCTATACCTTTTATTAATACTCTCTTTTAAAGTAGATCAATTACCTTCCATGGTATTTGTATGAATTCCAGTTTCAGCATCCTTAAATCCTTCTGGATGGTTAACTTTTTGGTGTATAAAACCATTACTTGATAGTTCATTATATCCCCTCCAACAGTCTGTGTCTATTATTGATTTTGGATGGTCATGTTTCAGATAGGGGCCTGTTTGAGCATCTATACCAAAATAATTATATACATTTTAACTGTCATGTTATTTATATTGATTTAATTATCCATATTTTATATTAAAATAATATAAAAACCAAAAGGGAAATTTATTGATCTGCCACGGAAATTCGGACAAATAATTTAATCTCCATAAATTTTAATTATAATAATTTTCAGAAACAGAAAGATAGAATAATGAAACACATTAATGATTTTGATTTTGGGAAATTTTTGGCACTTAGGAACGAAAGATATTCTTATAGAGAGACCGAAGGTTTGAGGTGTATACCTAAGTCCACAATATGCGATTCTATTAAGAAATATGAAGAAAGAGGTTCAATTAAGAGGAAAAATGGCTTTGGAGTAGGTATGTTCTTGATAAAAATGACATGAAATCTATAAAGGCCATTCATGATGAAAATCCAAAATCTAGTATCCCGAAATTAAACAAAATCTTTGAAGAAAAAGGGAGTAAAACAGTCTCAGATAACAAATTAGGAGATTTTTAAATAACCTTAACATATATGCTTATTCTCCAAAAAAAAACCTTTGTTGTCTTCAAAAAATATAAGGAAAAGGGAAGAGTTACAGTCTGTTTCAAAAAAAACTGCTCACTCAAAATTTTTCACCTCAAGAAATTAAATAAAGATACCTAGATAATTCTTTAATGCTCTATGTCATATAGTTTATTATATGTATTTATACTATTTTATATTAAATTTATTAATAGATTTTTAAATAGTTTTAATATAAATTGTTTCAAAAAAATTGATCACTTGAAAAATTTGCCACAGATTGGCCACAAATTCCTTTTAAAAAAAAGTTTTTTTGACAATGGTTACAATATGGAAAGGAATCAGATATTAATTTTGGAAAAATTCTAGCGCTTTTGGAGAAAGGATTATCACAACGAGAAATAGCCGAAAAATTAGTTCTACCACAGAGCACAATATCTATTTCCCTAAAAAATATAGTATATATGGAACATTAGCACACCTCGGTGGTAATGGTCATCCTTCTGTTCTTAGTAACGAAATAAGACAAATAATAGACAAGAAATTTGAGAATAACCCTAGAACTTCACACAGAAAACGTACTGCTAATGTATCAGCAGTAAATAATAATAAATTTAGCTATAGTACAATTAAAAGGTATCTTAATAATAAAGATATTGAAGCACATTCTCCAATAAATAAGCCTCTTTTGACAGAAAATCATATTGATAAAAGGTTTGAGGCGTCAAAGAAGTGGCTTTTCATGAATGATAATGTGCTTAAAACGATCGTTTTCAGCGATGAGGCTAAATTTAACGTTCAATACAATGATAGACGTGCTTCTGTATGGAGATCGCGCGATTCAGACTTTAAAAGCCATAATATTAGGGCATTCCGCGCAAAGAGACATTCAAATTTTGTTTAATCATTCCTTTAATAATATACTAATAATATCAAGACTTTTAAATTAATTTATATAGACTAAAAGCTTTATTTATAAACAATTATATTTTGATTATTATCATTAACAGCTTGCAAAAATTAAAAGATTCAACTTCAGATAAAGAACAGCGGATTTTCAGTAAATTTGGCGTAATCCTGGGACACAGTTATGGTATAATTCATAAAAAATTAGTTGAATCAGTATGAAATAGTCCCTATAAACTAAATACAGTCAAACGTTTAGTTACTAAGCTTAAGAGATGCTACAATATAGTCGAAGATAGACGAGGAGGCGATACAAGTGATATCTTGAAGAAAGAAAATGTAATAGATGAAATTAAAGAATTATTAGCCCAAACTAGAACATGATCTTGCCTCGAACTTTCCATGCGGATAAAGTGTTGTAAAAAAATAATATTTCGATATTTAACAGAAGATTTACAAATGAAAAATTATCAAGTAAATGGGTACCTCATTTTCTCTCGGATGAACAAAGAGAACATAGAGTGTTAGCATGTAAAAACAATATGCAACTTTTATAGAGACAAAACAACTTAGTTAATCGAACTTTGGCAATAGATGAAACTTGGATGTCTTTATACATGCAACCCCAACGTACCAGATTCAATCTTGGAGAAATAAGAATGAAGACCCACCTGAATTTATACTTCAATCTAAATATTAGAAAAAGAGAATGCTAATATTAGCAATGGATTTTCAAAGTGTTACTTATTGGAAGTTCTGTGCTCCTAAAGAGACAGTAACTTCAGATGTCTATAAAAACTTCCTAATCGAATTATTAGACAAATAATTAACTGATAAGGAATTCAAGGTACCTATAATATTACATGATAGTACTAGGCCACATAAATCAAATCTTATAAAGCAGTATTTTATTGATGAAAATATTCGGGTTTGGGATCATCCTCCCTATAGCCCTGATATTAGCCCACCTGATTTCAATTGTTTTGGGCAATTAAAGAGAAAGTTAAAGGAAAACATTTATGATGATTGGCATGAACTAGAAATTCAGCTAGAAAGTGCAATTCAGGAGCTTAATGCTAAAGGTTTTATGAATGGTATCCAGAAGTTACCCGAAAGATGGAGAAGTGTAATAGATGCAGAAGGTTCGTATCTATAAACATACTAATTTTTAACTTTATATCTTTTATAGTAAATTTTTCATTTAAATTTTTTCGAGTCCCTCTTTGCGCGGAACGCCTTAATATTAATCAAAGAACTAAATTTTTTGGCTGCTCAATAATGGTTTGGGCTTTTTTTCATATTATGTTGTAGGTAAAATAGTATTTATTGATGGTAGAATGGATGCTAATTCATATTTAGCATTCTTGCCCTCTGTTGAGAAAATGGGACTTTCTTAGTTTATTTTTCAGCAGAATAATAATACAAAGCATACTTCCAAGCTGAAAAAAGAGTATTTTTCATATAGGAAGATCGAAAAATTATATTGATCATCGAATTCACCAGATATAAACCATATTGAGAATCTCTAGCCTATTATTAAAACTAAAGTTTCCGAAAAAACGCCAGAAATCTAGACGAGTTAAAGAAGATTATAGAGATAGAATGGTATTCAATATCATTAGAAACTTGTAGAAAACTAGCCATGAGTTTCAGAAATCATACTTTAGCTTTAAGGCCTACTAAAGGAAGGTATACAGATTATTAAATAAAAAGTAATTTGTTTTTTTTGAAACAATTTTTATTAAAAATAAGTAAAAACTCGATATAAAAGAATTATATGAAAAAAGTATATAAACTATTATATTATAATTAACTACAATGTTAATAATCTTATTTTAATTTTATTATATTGGATCTTCTAATTCAATATTTAAGAAGATCAATTTTTTGAAACAGACTGTATGTTCAAAGAGGATATTTCAAGATGGTAATTACTGGGAAAATGTTATATTTTCAGATGAATGCGGATTTAATATTTACAATTAAGATGATTGTTCATATGTATGGAGACCTGAATCCAAACAGCTCGATCCTAAGTATGTAGAGACTACAGTAAAATTTTGAAAATCTGGTGTGATGGTTTGGGATGTTTTTCTTACAAGGAAGTAGAAAATCTGGTCTTTATTGATGGTATAATGGATAGATATGTTTATTTTGATATATTGAAATACAACTTAAGACAATCGGCAGAGAAAATGGGGTTAAACGACTACGTGTTTCAGCACGATAACGATCCCAAACATTCATCTAAGCTTGTTGGTGAATTCCTTGGTAAAAAAGAAATGAGGTTTTAGTTTGACCTATCCAAAACCCTGATTTGAATGCCATTGAACACATCTGGGCCTATATGAAAAGAGAGCTGAGAGGGAAAAACTTCAATCACTCAGATAAATTGAAAACAGAGCTTCTTAGGTTGTGGAATACTTTACCCGAGAATTTTATAAAAAACTTAATTAAATCGATGCCTAAACACGTAAATTAAGTGTTAAAAGTTCGTGGGATGTATAGTAGTTACTAGTTTTTTAATGTCCGAATTTCCGTGGCAGATTAATAAATCTCCCTTTTGGTTTTTATATTATTTTAATATAAAATGTGGATAAGTAAATCAATATAAATAACACGGCAGTTAATGATATAATTATTATTGAATTTTTATTTAAAAGCAAAATTGGCACTATGATTTACAAAAAATAGGGTGTCCGATTTTCCGTGAGAGATAGTGTATAAACTAAGTAAGGCCAGCCCAAGTCAGTTGCTTAGAACATATAATCTAGGACTTTGAAAGTAAAAGCTATGGATGAATTTTACATTCATTACATCAAGACACTTTACAAACCAAAATGCATGCAATGATCACAAGTTTACAATGATTACGTAAAACTAAAAATTTCAAATGAGTGAATGCACGACTATAATCGGTAAATTTCTCACCATAAATAAAATATAGTATTAGGAGCTTCTGGTGATTTAGCAAAAAAGAAGACATTTCCAGCCTTATTCAACGTATATAAACATGATTATATGCCTTCGAACGGTACCATTTTAGGTTATGCTCGTTCTCAATTAGATCCAACTAAGTTTGAAGAAATAGTTACTGGGAATATTAAGGAGGATAAAAATAGGGCTAAGGAGTTTTTTAAGTTATGCGAGTATGTTCAGGGCAAATATGATGAAGATGAAGGTTTTCAAAAACTCAATGCAAAAATTAATGAACAAGAACAATTATCAAGTGCAACTAAAGATAAATGTGAACGAATATTTTATCTTGCTTTACCACCAAGTACTTATATTGATGTTACAAATGGAATAAAAAGAAATTGTTATTTAAAAAATGGTATTAATAAAATTGTATTTGAGAAACCGTTTGGTAAAGATACTGATACTTGTAAGGATTTGGTTGAAAAAATCAGTGCCTTGTTTAAAGAAGAAGAGGTAGACACCACCTTTAACTTGCTGCTATTTGGTGGGTAGGTTTATAGAATTGACCATTATTTGGGTAAGGAAATGGTTAAAAATATTATGACTTTAAGATTTGCTAATCAGTTCTTCAATTCTATGTGGGATAACAAATCAATTGATAACGTCCAAATTACACTTAGAGAACCTTTTGGTACGGAAGGTAGGGGTGGGTATTTCGATGAGTTTGGTATTATTAGAGATGTTGCTCAAAATCGTACTTATTGAGATTATTATTTTTATTTAGATTTGTTACAAGCTTTATGTTATCTTGCAATGGAACAACCAAAATCATTAGATTGTAATGATATTAGAGATGAAAAAGTTTTCATTTGTTAGTTATTTTTTGTAGGTTAAGCTTTTGAATGCTATTCCGCCTATTTTAGAAGAGGAAGTGTTGATAGGGCAATATGTTAAAAGTGAAGATGGTAGTAAGCCTGCATATACGGATGATGATGGTGTTGATAAAAGTTCCAATACCCCTACGTTTGCAGCTATGGTGTTGAGGGTTAATAATGAGAGATGGAAAGGGGTTCCATTTATTGTCAAATGCGGAAAAGGTACCCTCGAAGATGATTTGACTATTTGTAGCTATGGAAACTAATAAAGTGGATATTAGATTGCAATTTAAGGAATTACCTAATTGCATTTTTAAAGAATGTACTCGGAATGAATTGGTTATTAGACTTCAACCTATGGAAGCGGTTTATGTTAAGTTTTTGAATAAAAAACCGGGTCTTGAAATGAAAACTACGGTTGCGGATTTGGATCTCACTTATCATGATCGGTTCCCAGATGATAGAATCCCGCAAGCTTATGAGGCATTAATTTTGGATGTTATCAATAATAATCAATCGAATTTCGTTCGAGATGATGAACTTCATCTGGCTTGGAAAATTTTTACTCCTATTCTTCATATGATTGATCAAAAGAAGATTAAATGTCAACCTTATCCTTATGGTTCTAGAGGACCGGAAGAGTTAAATTCTTTTATAACCAAATTTGGTTATAAAAGAGATGATGATTATGTTTGGCAATCTCAGAGCCTTCAAGGTAAGTTATGATTATCTCGCTTATGAAGCTATGATTATTTCGCTTATAAAGTTTATTTATTTGCTTAAAATGCCTATTTTTTAAACTTGATGTATTGATTTGATCAATGTTCGAAAAATTGACCTCGGATAAACTGCGATATAGAATATTAGGATCATTGTTTCTTGTTATTGTATAAATGGCACAATATGGCACTTTATTTTCGTTCAGAGTAGTCCCCATTTTACTTATTAAATAATTGGTTGAACAAGAGTGAGAATAATCTAGATTCATTAAAAATTTGGTTAAATTAAGAGAATCAAAAAGGGACTACTCTGAAGGAAAATAAAGTGCCATATTTTTGAAGCCTCGGTTATAATTCTTTCATATGGCACAATATTTTCTTACATAATCCTATTCTAATTGGTCGAGAAATTTTAGTTTCTTGAATGCATAAAATAGTTAATAAATTTACTATCCATAAAATAACTCTTAGCTATATTTCTTGCCATTTTAGTTGCTTCCTCATCCTATTTTCACTATGATGAAAGAATTATAACCGAGGCTTCAAAAATATTGTGCCATATTAGTGCATCATAGTGAAAATAGGATGAGGAAACAACTAAAATGGCAAGAAATATAGCTAAGAGTTATTTTATGGATAGTAAATACATGAATTTATTTTCATTCTTATCGTGTTTCTCATATTAAAAGCACTACCCTAAATAGAAGCCCTTGCTTTTAATATGAGAAACACGGTACTATTTTATGCATTCAAGAAACTAAAGTTTCTCGACCAATTAGAATATAATTATGTTTCAAAAATATTGTGCCAAATGATCAAATGTTGATTATTCAAAGTTTCGTGGTATCGGACTAATCAGAACACGAATCTCGAATTGATGAAATTAGAACCATGAATCAAAAATTAAAGCAACAACTCCAAGCCTGCGACACGACCATAGCAGCCGGATCATCCGGTACATTAAGTGTACTAGTAGGCCATCCATTTGATACTATCAAAACTCGATTACAAGTTACAGATAAATTAGGTATAAAGGAATGTGTCTCCAACATGTTGAGGAAAGAAGGTTTGAAAAGTTTCTGGAATGGTATGTCGGGTCCATTAATATTTGTCAGCTTTTTTCGAGCCCTCAATTTCACTATTTACACCAAGAGTTGCACGAAATTGTTTTTATTAGAAGGTAATCCGAAGAAAGGGTATTTATCTGACCTGTCGGTTAGAAACATTGCCCAGATATTTTGTTCTGGCTCATTACCTGGTATTGTGGTGAGCTTATTTAGTTGTCCATTAGAAATCATTAAAATACAATTACAATCACAATCAAAAACTCTAACCCAATCGACCAATTACCAATTTATGAAAAAGATTTATAAAGCAGAAGGTATGAAGAGCTTTTATAAAGGATTTAGATTTCATTGCTTGAGAGATTTTATTGGGTCTGGTTCTTTCTTCTTATCTTATGAATTATGTAAATATCATTTTACCTCTCATACTGATACAATTTACTTCAGTTTAATATCGCTTACTAATGGTGGGATAAGTGGACTGACAGCGACATCAATAACGTTTCCAATAGATCTAGTGAAGACTAAAATACAACGTGAAGCGTTCTTTAAAACCGAAGATAAGAGTTATCATGGTTACTTGGATTGCATTAAAAAAGTTTATAGAGTTGGTGGTATTAGAGGTTTTTATCATGGTATTTCGCCCACTTTAATTAGATCTTTCCCTATACATGCTCTTAATTTATTTGTTTATGAAAATATTCTTAGGCTTATTAATGATTGATTGTATAGTTTTTGTCATTTTAATTTAAATAAACATATTTTTGCAATACATAATGTTTATATTAAACCTTACTAGTAACTATAAAGTCTAATTTGTAAATAATCTATCATTATTTATATAAATTTGGTTAGTCATTGTCTTAGTTTTGATGGATAAGTGCTTGAGATTTTCTATTCAATTTCAAAATTCAAACTTTGAAAATGACAATAGAAGACAACATTTGGGAATTAATAAGTGATGGTGAGATCTATAAAGTGAAAGTACCCCTTATATCAATTTAAACAAAAATATAAGACCATAATAGAAGGAGGCACAAATGTCAATCTGGAAGATGATAATGGTTATACTTTATTGTACACAATCTCCTTTTCTAACACATAATATATAGACAAGCAGCTATTTCTTACAACCAGGTTGAGATAGCAAGCTTTTTTTTAGATAATGACGCGGATATAGAAAAGAAAGATAAAGATGGCAATACAGCCATTCATTATTGTGAAGAGATCGAAAGTTTAGATTTATTGATCGAGAAAGGAGCTAATATAATGTCCTTAAATAATGATAATAAAACCGTATCTCACTTTGTCATTATTGTATAGGCCTTAGAAGTCATGCTCGTCGATGGTGTCGAAATCTTTAATCAAGTTGTGGATAAAATTGGTAGAGTATTAGATGAGAAGTATGAATTTAAAGAAATGAACCCAGAGTTGGAAGACAAATGTTTATCTGATATCTTGCGTACCTTATCGAAAACCGAATTGAGAGAAGTGAAGTTTGAGGATGATGACGGAGATGAAGAGGAATTTAAAAGAAATTGTAAGGCTGAGCTTATTCATCAATTTTTGGATCAATTGAAACTTATTGAATAAACAATTCAAGCAATTTCGTGGCTCTTTTTGTGCCATCTACATACTAAAGGGGCATCCCGGACGTACACTTAGGTACTAAAATCTCCGACCGCACCCTCTTTTTATTAATAATATGGCAGAATATTTTTGAAGTCTCGGTTATAATTCTTTCATATTAGTGTAATAGTGAAAATAGGTTGAGGAAGCAACTAAAATAGCAAGAAATATAGCTAAGAGATATTTTATGGATATAAATACATAAATTTATTTGCTATTTTATGCATTCAAGAAACTAAAATTCCTCGATCAATTATAATATAATTATGTTTCAAAAATTTTGTGCCATATGGCACTTTATTTTCCTTCAGAGTAGTCCCTTCTTGATTCTTTGCTTAACTCAACCAAATTTTTAATGAATCTAGATTATTCTCACTCTTGTTCAACCAATTATTTAATAAGTAAAATGGGGACTACTCTGAACGAAAATAAAATGCTATATTAGATAAAATTATTAGGAAAAAACAAAGTAGATAGATTATTTTTATTTTTATTTTCAAAACATAAAGTTTTAAATTGATATTTATTTTAATATATCCTTTTAAATATTCACCCGACAAAAGTATCCGACCGGTTTATAACTTTCCTATTTTGTATAAATAAAAACACTAAAAAATTTATAAAAATAGTTGTACAAATAAAATGAACTTAAATGGACAAAAATTAGCCAAAAAATTTGAAATTGTAAAATTGTACGAAGAGGGTTTATCGGAAAGAGAAATACAAAAAGAAACAGGAACTCCAAAGTCAACAGTTGATGACACTATTTATAAATTCAAAAAATATGAGACTGTGATGAACTTAGGCAGATCTGATAGACCTCGAGTTTTGAATGATGAAGATAAGATGCTTTTAGTGGATTCAATCGAGAGTGATCCTAAAAAATCTAGTAAAAAAGTAGCATTAGAGCTCGAAGAGAATAATGGAAAAGTCATTTCCTACAAAACGGTCCAAAGAGCACTCAAATAATATGGCTTAAATAGTAGGGTACCAAAGAAATTACCACTTTTGACACCTAAAAACATCGCCCACAGAAAATTGAAGGCTAAGCAGTGGTCAAGTTGGACATTAAAAGAATGGTACTTATTATTTAGCGACGAGACTAAAATGAACTTATTTTCTTCAGATGGACGAGAAAAGATTTGGATAAATCCTGGTGATATTCTTCTACAAAAAAATATTACACCAACTGTGAAACATGGAGGGAAAAATCTTATGGTCTGGAGCTGTATGTCGTCTTCTGAAGTTGGAACTTTGGTTTTTATAGAAGGAATAATAGATCGATTCTATTATAAACGAATTTTAGCAGAAAATCTTGAGAAATCAATAAATAAGCTTGGACTTCTTGATAATTTCATCTTTCAACAAGATTATGATCCTAAACACACATCGAATTACGTTAGAGGATTCTTCAAAAATCGCTACAAGGTCTTGGAGCGGCCCAGTCAGTCCCTAAACCTCAATCCTATTGAACACCTGTGGGACCATGTCAAGAGGGAGGTGAGAACATACGCTCCAAATAATAAAAATCAATTAAAAGAAATTTTGATTCAACTTTGGGATGAAATTTCTCTAGATTTTTGCAAAGTTTGGTTTATAATATGCCAAAGCGTCTCAAAGCGGTTTCAAGAGCAAAGTGTAAGTATACTTCATTTTAATTAAATGTGGTCGGATATTTTTGTCGGCTTAATTTTGTAAAATGCCACATTAAAATAAATCTTATTATAAAAATTTATATTTTGAAAATAAAATAAAATTTCCTTTTATATCACTACTTTTCAAACTTTATGCTATTATGCCTCCCTTTAAAAAATTTCATTTTGGTGACTCCTTTACTTTCATAAAATAATAGTCATTTTTTAAGCGGTAAAAAAGCTTAATTCAAAAAATAAAACAAGATAAGTGTATTAATTTATAATCAGTAACTTTCATTAACAATACATATATAAAAAATATTTTTAAATTAATTTATTTTTAATGAGATGTATGTGGTTGTTTATTAGCACAAAGTTTATGAAATCGAGGTTTCATTGAAGAGAGTGCTACTCGTAGCTCTTTTTCACTACTAAACTAGCACGATATTTAGATTTCATCGCAGATAAAGCAGAAAATCCTGTTTTACACAAATATGAAGTTACAAATGGCAAAAGTACTTGTCAAGCAAAGCTTGACAATGTTTGATATTCTTCATCTCGATTTAACCAAAATTGAATTGAGCTTTCGTTCTGAAACCTTTGTTATAATAAACTATCACATGATAATTCTATCAATTTTTCCTTTCAATAATTTACAGTTCAAACTTATCGTCTTGCTCATCAATAAATGGATTCTGTATCCAGGCGAATTTTGCAGAATCAATATCATCGAAGTAATGTGAAATGTGTATTAATAAGGTGTCCAAGTGTTCAGCTGCACAAACTTTTGTTTTCTTCAATGATGGATTTAGTATAGAGCTTCGCTCCTCTCTTTGAACTACTTCGTGTCTCCCCAGGGAGGCCCCCCCCAGTTTGAAAAGCTCTGTTTTATATTTAAAAATAATCTATTTATTTTCTTTTTTCCAATAATTTTATCTAATATATTATTAATAAAAAGAGGGTGTGGTCGGAAATTTTAGTCCCTAACTGTAAAATGAATTTTCGATATATCCTGCTAATTACGCAGTCTCTTTTATCAAAATTTGGATTTTTATTACAGGGTTATTCACAGCTATATTCTTGCCTATGCAAAAAAGTCCTGTTCATGCAAAATTTATTCTTTATAGGGTTTTCCGAACAAGCTGGGAAGAAATTCAATCAGTCTTAGAAAAATTCTCAGCCAGCAATACAAGCCTATTTTCTCTTTTTTGAACCAATATTTTGTGGTCAATGATCAATCAATTGAAAATCGTTTGCAAACAACCTGATAAAATTAGGAAATGTCAAGAGTTTAGTCCAATAAATAAAAATACATAAATTATTAGAATAAAGAATCACAAATAACAAATGATTGTTATAACAATTACAATAAACCTTTTATAAAATGACTACTATGGTATCATTTATATCCTGGGGTGGGGCCCGAAGTCCGAACTTTTGAATTTAAAGCCCGCGGGCCTTCTATATTTTTTTACTAAATTTCGCCAAATATATTTAAAATACAGTCAGTTAAAATTAATATTAATTTATAAAAAAATGCTTTAACCATTATAAATTAATTTTTATTAATAAATATAAACATGTTGATTTATTTTCCTTTAAAGTAGCTTTATCAAGTATTTTCAAGTTTTTTATCAAAATAAATTGCCAATAACATTAACAATATTAATTCAGATAAAAACCATTGGTTTTTAATATATTTTCATTATTAATATAATTTCTTTAGATTCTAACTCAATTTAGCTAATCCAACCATTAATTATTTAATTTCTAATTTTATAATTCTAAAAAAAAATTTAAGGATAAATGGAAACTATTATAGAGGAATCGGATATTATTTCTACAATAACTAATCAATCAAATTATTCACATTTTTATTATATTGATAGAATGAAAAAAATTGCAAAATGTAAGATGTGTAATGCTGAGTTTGAACATGATGCAGTAAAAAGTGGGACTAAAAGTTTAGGAAGTCATCTAAATAATAAGCATGCAAATGTAGCATTAGCAAGAGAAGAATCCAGAAGCTTAAAAAATAGTACACAGAATTCAATTACTTTATCTGATTATTGGGATAAAGAAAGCTCAAAGAAAAGAAGAGTAGAACCTGCTATAAGGACTTTTATATTTACTTTAGCTTGCAGTAAGCATATTCTATCATTGCAATTTTTTGAAGATGAAATTGTAACTAAAGGATTTGGACTTCCATATATTAGTAGACAAAATGTAAGAAAAGAAAAAAAAGAGCTGCAGTTGAAATGAGAAATAAATTAATAGAAGAAAATATTAGATAGTGGGGTAGTATTGCACTAGATGGTTGGAAAAATCCAGTAACTCAACATAAACACTTGAATATAATACTATTTTTCTCGAACAATCCATCTAAACCTGTTTTTTTACGAAGCTTTATTTTGGAATCAAACTCTGCCAATAATATATCAGAAAAGATTTTAGAAGTTTAGAATATTAGAATATTTACACTCCGCAAAAAAAAGAATTAACACACCTTTATAAGAATAATGAGAATATATTGAATAAAAATAATAAACCAAATATATAAAGAAATAAGTTCATAAAAATAAAATAAAATAATTTTTTAAATATAAAATCTTTATCTAATTTTATAGTCAAAAATCTATTTTTTGAGTTCAAAAAAGAATTAACACACCTGTGAAAATTTAATTTTTAAATAAAAATAAAACTTTATTAATCTAATTACAGGGTTGTAAAAGTTTATATACCCACGTGTACAATTTTATATACCCCTCTGTGCAAATTTATATGCCCATTAAATAAATTTTCTAGTTTTAACTAACTTCAGCCTTGAAATTGTAACAATTCATCAGATGGACTAATTGTTAACCAAACAAGTTCAAACAATTCTCCTTTATCCCTTAACTTATTTAGTGATGATCATTTGTTGATATAAACAAATAGGAATATACCTGACAGGTATAAATAAGGCAATTTTTCTTTTATAATTACACCTTTATTTTTACTACTTTTACTTCCCCTGAAAAATCCTACAGAAATGGTCAGGAAAGAGAGAAAGACAATCTCTAAAGAGATGTATGAACTTGTAGCCACAATGATACAGGCCGAGGATTACAAAATAAAAAATATAGAGAATACTTTACAGCTTGATAGAAAGACTGTAAGTACTATTATCAAAAAGATTGAAAATGTGGAAGCTTTTGTCTCTGCAGGTGACAAAAGAAAGGTAACTTGTGTCCAAAGAAACACAATCTTTTCTCTTGTTGACCAGGCTATATTAAATGCAGTTTCTTGCAATAACTCATATATTCAAGATGAGGTAAAAGAAATCGTTCAAAGCCAGCATCAGACTCAGATTTCGAGATCTACCGTGTCTAGAAAGCCAAAAATCATGAAAATAACTCGAAAGAGATTAACACTTGTGCCTGAGGAACGAAACACAGTTGAGAGATTGAATGTTAGGGCTATATATGCAACGGAAATGGGAAGAGTCTCAGACGAAAATCTCGTTTTTCTAGATGAAAAAGGCTTTAATCTGCACACAAGAAGAAAATATGGATATTCTATTGAGAATACAAAGGCCTATATCACTGTTCCAGCTAATAGGAACATCAAGAAGAGTCTGATGTGTGCTATCAATATTCATGGAGTTGTTGCGTATGAATACAGGGTAGGTACATTTAAATCAGCGACTTTTATTGAATTTATCCTCAACAAGTTTGTCCCTTACTTCGCATCCCATTCTAATTCTATTCTTGTGATGGATAATGCTGCGATCCACAAATCTTCCGAGATTTTGAGTGTATTACGAGAAAACAACATTCTTTTTAAATTTCTGGTTCCATATTCGCCAGAGTTGAATCCGATAGAAGAATTTTTTTCTATGCTCAAGGCGAAATATCATAGTTTGAGAATTTTTAATCCCGAACACACAATTGAAGAATTGTTAGATCTAGTTCTATCATCAGAAAACAATTATTCGAGTCAATGTGAGGGATTTTATAGGAACATGAGAGAATGTCTGGAAAGAGCTAGAAGGAGAGAGAATTTCATTTAATATTAAATTTTCTTCAATATATTTTTGTTATCATTCGCTTTTATCAAAAATACTTGACAAGTATATAAATCTGTACAGATGGGTATATAAACTTGCACAACCCTGTAATAAGCTATTTGGGCTCCATTTGACTCTATTGTTTTTATCAATCTCTTTGGGATTGATTCATAGAGATTTATAGTGGTTTTTTCTATTTCATTAGCAGCTTTCTTTATTGCTTTAATAAGTTCTTCCTTTTTTTAGTATTTATTATTTGAATAGATTTTTAATACCATTATAGACCATATATTTTTTATTATATTTATATCATGACTGCAGCTTGGCCAATCGATTTTATTGCTTTTTTCTCTATTAAAAAAATTGGCTTCTTTATGAGAAGTATGTAGTTTTGCATTTTCCTGGTGCCATATCCAATTATTGTCTCCTAATTTCTGGTTATAAAAAAAGAAGAATGTTTTAAGTTCTTAAATATTAAAAGTTTATTGCAAAATATCAAATACCTCTACTTGAGGTTGTGCGATATTTATACTTAAAATATCATAGACAGATAAGCTTTGTTTATTTGTTTTTAAACAAATAAAACTTAAGCCATTAACATTAATTTTGGCAAAATTAATGTTTTCGACAACACTTAGTTTCCATAACATTTGCATTAAAAGACAACCCAAGAACTGCAGCCAAAACCTTGCAGCATTCTCCAGAATCACCAGACATTGTCGTTTCCATAGACTCTAAATCCTCACAAACAATCATAGCTTCTAAAACTTTGCTAAAATCCTGAAAAACTTCATTGTAAACAGAGTCCGACAAAACCAAAATCGATCTTAGTGGTTTGAGAAAAAATCGTAGTAAACAATTCAACCAAAAAACGATTATTAAGCAACCTAATAGTAAAATTTTTAACCTGCTTATTATCCTTACAGATTCAAAACCCGAATATGTTCATCAATAAAATACTTTTTTATAAGATTTGATTCATGTGGTCTAGCATTATTATGTAAGATTACGCCGTTTCATGCAAAGAGGTAAAGGAAAAGTTTAAATAAAAAATTCATTATGAGATATAAAAAGATGAAACTTTGTAGTTTATATATATGAACCTTCTACTTTTATCACATCGCTCCATCTTTCAGCTAGCTGCAGAATACCATTCATAGGACCCTTTATATTAAGTTCCTGGATAATACTCCCTTGTTGTAATTCCAACTCTTCCCAATTGTCATAATCATTTTCTCTTAACTTCCTCTTTAATTTACCAAAACAATTAAAATCAGGTAGACTTATATCTAGACTATATGGAGGATAATACCAAGTGCAGATTTTGTTATCATCAAAAAAATCCATTACAAGCTTTGATTTATGAGGTCTTGCATTATCCTGTAAAACCATAGGATACTTGAATTTCTTATCAGGTAGCCATTTTAGTAAAACTTCATTAATAAAGCCTATATAGACTTCTGAAGTTACCGTCTCTTTAGGTGCACAAAGCTTCCAATATGCAACACCATTATAATCCATTGCTAGTATTAGCATTCTTATTCTCTGATAGTTTGATTGTGATACAATTTGTGGTGGGATTTCGACCTTAGTTCTCCAAAATCGAGACTGGTCACGCTGAGGTTACATATATAAAGTAAGCCAAGTTTCATCTATAGCCAATGTTCTGTTTGTTAGGGTTTTTTGTTTTGATAACTGCTGAAAATTATATATACATCCTAATACTCTATGTTTTCTTTGCTCCTGTGTGAGAAAATGAGGAACCCATTTGCTCAATAATTTCTTCATTTGTAAATCTTCTGTTAAATACCGATAAATAGTAGCTTTGCTACAATTTACTAATATGGAAAGTTCGAGGCACGACCAGGCTCTACTTTGAGCAAGATATTCTTTACTTTTCTCAATTGCATTTTCTTTTATTAAATGATTACTTGTATCGCCTCCTCTAGTGTCTTCAAAGCAATTTTGGCCGTTATTAAACTTAGAAACCATGTTTTTCACTGTATTATATTTATAGGCCTTTTCTACTATCGTTTTAATCAATTCTTTGTGTATTATTCCCGAACTGTGGCCTAGAATTACTCCAAATTTGATAAATACACGTTGTTCTTTATCGGTTATTGAATTTTTTGATTTTTGTAAGTTATCCATTATAGTAATTTAAACAACTATTCTTTAAAAATATAGCTTAATTTATAGAAAATACTAAATTAAATCTTGGCACTAGATATTAATTTGCATATTTATTATTAATTAAAATTCGCCTATATTTTTGCGTAAAACGGCTTAATATTATAAATATCTTGAATTTCTTATCAGGTAACCATTTGTCTAATACTTCGATTTGGAAGTTTTTATAGGCTTCTGCGATTACTGTCTCATTACGGGCACAGAGCTTCCATTAAGCAACGCCTTGAAAATCCATTGCTAGTATTAGCATTCTCTTTCTCTCATATTTAGATTAAAGTAAAAATTCAATGGGTCTTCATTCCTATTTCTCCAAGATCGAATCTGGTCACGTTGAGGTTGTATGTATAAAGACATCCAAGTTTCATCTATTGCCAAAGTTCGATTAAGTAAGTTGTTTTGTCTCGATAAGAGTTGAATATTGTTTTTACATGATAACACTCTATGCTTTCTTTTTTCATCTGTGAGAAAGTGAGGTACCATTTACTTGATAATTTTTCATTTGTAAATCTTCTGTTAAATATCGAAATACTGTTGTTTTACTACAATTTACCCGCATGGAAAGTTCGAGGCAAGACTATGTTCTAGTTTAGACCAACAATTCTTTAATTTTATCTATTACATTTTCTTTTTTCGAGACATCACTTGTTTCGCCTCCTTGGCTATCTTCGACCACATTGTAGCCTCTCTTAAGCTTAGTAACTAAAATTTTGACTGTATTTAGTTTATAGGCACTATTTACAACTGATTCAA
Source organism: Holacanthella duospinosa (assembly GCA_002738285.1). NCBI lineage: Eukaryota > Metazoa > Arthropoda > Collembola > Poduromorpha > Neanuridae > Holacanthella > Holacanthella duospinosa. The sequence continues at coordinate 25,703 of NIPM01000648.1, forward strand.
CTAATTCTTTATGACTTATCCCAGAACTGTGTCCCAGGATTACGCCAAATTTGATGAAAATCCGCTATTCTTTATCTGAATTTGAATCTTTTAATTTTTGCAAGCTATTCATGATAATATTCAAAATATAATTATTTATAAATAAAGCTTGTAGTATATATAAATTAATTTAAAAGTCTTGATATTATTAGTATATTATTAAAGGCGTAATTAAATAAAATTTGAGTGCCTCTTTGCGCGGAACGCCCTAATATTATTTCTTTATATTTTCTTAATAATTCTTCCTTCTTTATTCTCATTACGTAAATTGCAAGGGTTAAATTTTTTTTAACAGGGGGATAAAAATTAGTCCTCATCTCCATGCTTTTATATTGTTTACTAACCTTTCAAAGTTACATTGTCGATCTAAATTAAAAGCGAAGTAATTCAATTAGACCAAAAGCTTTAATAGATTTTATAAAAAGGCCATATTCTAGAAAACTCCACCTCATTGAAGGCAGTGATGGAACATGATTTTTATTATTAAATTTCAGTGAAATTTCATTAAAAACTTAACCTGTTAATAACTTTTTAAAGAGACATTATATCGACTTGAGATCTTTATTTATGATACAAACACACCATCTAAACCTGTTTTTGTCAAAAAATATTAATTATTTTTTTCATATTACACTGCCCGTCAAAAGTGATTCAGTGTTTGGGAAATTCGAACTTAAATGGTAATTCATGAATGAGTAAGACTTCGAGTAAGCTAATACTCATATTGTAGATAAATACAGTCTTTTTTATAACATATTCAAATATTATAGATATATTTAAATATTGATAGAGATATGATTGCTCAAAGTTGAAAGTAGGTGATTCAGTGTTTTTTCGAATTTTTTAAAAAATGAAAAATCAATAGATTATGTGCCCGCCCTTGGTTTTTCTGATCTGTTCAAGTCTTCTAGGCATTGAACTAACGAGCTTAAGAGATACTTCAGCTGAAATATTATTCCATATATCTTGAATTCTCTCCCAAAGTTCATCTTTGTCTTTTCATGGTGGTCGAATTTTTAGCTCTCTTTTCATATGATCCCATAGATGCTTAATTGGGTTAAGGTCAGGAGATTGCGCAGGTCATCTCATTACCTTTATTTTTTTTCTTTTGATCTATTTTTTATACTTGAAGCGGTATTGAGAGGACCATTGTCATTTTGAAAGACAATTTTAGATTTGTCCAAGCCATACAAGTAAATTGTATACATCAGCTCGTCATCCAGAATACTCACATATATCTCAGAATTAACACTGCCATCAATTCTACAAAGATACCCAACACCTGATGAAAGCATACATCCCCAAACCATAATTGATCCACCATCGAATTTTTTTTTGATTGAGTAATATTGTGATCTCTGAGTGGTTCCCCGATTTTCTGAAAGTTCTATCACGTCCATCAGATCCCTCTAGATTTACTTTAGTCTCATCTGACCATATAACCATATCCCTGTCCTTATTTTCCAAATTTCTGTGTGTTTTTTCAAATTCTGATCTTACTCGATGATGAGATTTTTTTAATTGTGGGCTTTTTTTGTATCTAGATACGATGTTGCTACGTTTTAATTTGTGCAGTATAGTACTCGAAGAGGCGGATATTTCTGCATAGGTATTGAGTTCTCGCTGTATTTCTGTAGAGGTAGAGCATTTAACACTTGTTGCTAATATTCCAATATATTTTTCATCATACTTATCTAAGACCAGAGGACGACCTATTATATGCTCTGGAGTATTTTTTCCAACTCTATTTATTACTCTGGACACTGTTGCTTGTGAAACTCTAACAAATTCAGCTATTTTTCTTGAAGATTTTCCATTTAAAGCAAGTTCTTTAATTCTTGTTTCAATTTTCTTCAATGTTTTTCTTGTCATATCAAATAAGCCTTAATACCTTCTGCTAAGGATTCGAAATAAAAATGAACAATTTCGCGGTATTTTAGAATGTTCTAAAATGAAAATTTTGTAAATTTAAAAAATTCGTCCAAACACTGAATCACCTACTTTCAACTTTGAGTAATCATATCTCTATCAATATTTAAATATATCTATAATATTTTTAATGTTATAGACAAAGGCTGTATCTATCTACCATATGAGTATTGGCTTGCTTGAAGTCTTACTCATTCATGAATTACCATTTAAGTTCGAATTTCCCAAACACTGAATCACTTTTGACGGGCAGTGTATGATGTTTTGTAATTTACTACAAAAATTGGTTGAGTTTAAAATGAGTTTAATTTCAACTCATTGACTGAAAATTTTCCAAATAAATGGTAGGAGGAAAAAAGCCGATAAGCGTTGAATGGAATCATTTTAATAAAGTCATAGATAATGGTAAGGTAAGAGCCAAATGTATGCACTGTAGCCACTTAAGAGCACCTTTGATTACAAGATTGAAAAAGCACATTTCAACTTTTGAAGGTTTGACTGATAAAAGTAATTAAATAATTTAACAATTAGGGAACAAGAAAATCAATAATAGATTGAATATGACTGATTCAACAAATTCTAATGTAGATTTAACATCAAATGCTGATTCAATCAAAGAATTTAATGATGATTTAGAACCAATCTCTGAAGTATAAAGTCTTCCAACTTCAATCAATAATGAACAAAGTTTGATAACTAAGTATTTAAATTTTAACAATGAAAGAAATCAAGCTCATCTTGAGCACCTTCAATGCAAATTGATGTTCAATTCTGGTATAGTGCTTTCGGTCACATTTCCTTCAATGATAGAATATTGAATAGAACTTCTAAAGAGTCTAATTCCAATGATGTTAGAAGCCCTGGGGCATTGGAGGAGGATTGTGAAATGAATGTGTCATCTGAATTTGACGGCTACGATTCGGTTCATGAGCTGTTCATTGACGATTTAATTCCTAGACTTTGAACCTAAATATAAAAAAAGAACTTCCTTTTTAATAAAACTATTTATCCCAAAATGTTATGCATAATTAGAGCTTTTTATATGCCAAATTTTATCTCTCGAAAAGTTTTAATTCGGTCCGCGCCGCTGGTCCATTTGAATTTTGATCGATATTTTTGACTTTCTAACGCAAACTGAAGGATAAATATTTATTTTTATGAATGTATCAAAAGATGCTTATATTAAATTTCACTAGAATTCACCCTATTTTTACTGAGCAATCGATTAAATTACACAAAATTCAATGAAATTTCATTGAATGAAAAAACATTGATTTTTCCCATCACTGATTGAAGGAAATCACAATCAAGAATTCTTGTGACTTAGCTTATCTTTAAAGGATATGGTATTGAATACCTGGGATTATGATTTTGTTCTTTGTTTATGTTGCCTTATTTAGAATTCTTCATGAAACTAATCTAAACGATCTAATAAAAGGATCAATATAGGTTTTACACGCAATATCCAGAAAATTAACTTTACAAACTATAATGGAATTATCAAGCCTATCTAATTATTTTATTGGTATTACAATCTCGTTATTAGCTTCGATATGTAATGCTTTAGGATTGAATATAATGAAAAGAGATCACCTTTTGAATGAAGTTAAGCCAAATAATCAAAAAAGACAAGAATGTCTAAGAATGTATTGGCATTTGGGCTTAATATTGTATATTGGAAGTCAAATAGTTGGTAATACAATATGTTTATATTTCTTAAAGGCTCAATTGATTGCTCCGCTTGGTGCGCTGTCGTTAATCTTTAATTTCGTCTTTGGTAAGATTCTACTGCATGTTATTATTGATAAGAAAGACATGTTAGGAACAGTTATTATTATATTCTCTATAGTGCTGATAATATTATATAGCCAATACAAGATACCGATTGGAGACATAGAAGATAAATTGAATTTGGAAATTTTAAAGCAATTATTTTATCTGACTCAGTTCAAGGTTTATTTTTCATCACTTCTTACATTTATTATTATTGGATTCAGCACCTTTTGTTATATTTATTTCATTATACAAGTAGATGAAAGGAAACGAAATCATTTTATACTTAGTAATTTAGATTTGGCTAGAATAAATAGATGGTTAGGTATTTCTTTCTCTATTATAGGAGGAAGTATAGCGAGTTGCACCTTATTATTGGCAAAAAGTGGCACAAAGTTAATAATGGAAAGTATACGAGTTGAAAATCAATTTAAAGATCCGCTTTCAATAATGATAGCTACCTTACTAATAGCTACAGCATTATTGCAAATATACTGCCTCAATATTTCGCTAAAATTAACAGAATCGGTATTAGTCGTTCCATTATTCTTTTGCTTTTATTCTGTTCTATCCATCATCAATTCGATAGTTTACCTGAACCAAGTTGAGATTTATTTGGACTGGTCTATTTTGTTCTTATTCTTTTCTATCTCTTTATTGGTTTTTGGCGTCTATTTACTTTCTCATTATAAACCTGAGCCCCTTGCTTTGGGTAAAGATAACTGAAATTGTAAACTAAAAAATATTTAATAAATTCGATTGCACGATAGTTTATTATAAATAAATTCAAATTAACATTTCTTGTATCTTTTTGGTCGTTGCAAGGTATTTCTATTTTTAGAATAGTTTTCTGGTGGATTTTTCCAAAATAATCTATAGATTGTCCACTAAATAGCCGCACAAAACTGAATTGGATATTGCTAATAAAAAAATTGATATAAATAAAACAAAAAGCTATTATTTTTGAGATACCGGAAAAAATATTTATTTAATTCCATCCACTGATTTCGAAATTCCTTTGAACCCTCTAATATTTTTAGGTGCTTTATTATAATTAGAATATTTTCTTTTACAAATAGACCAATACATCTCTATACCTCTTGTTTGAGAAACATTTGGAGGATTTTTCATTTTTTCAATCATTTCAATTTTATCGTCCAAATAATTCCTCACAAGGTTAGAGTAATGGATAGACTCAAGATCGGGCCAGAACACCACATTGTTTATATCATGATACTTATTAATAAACGGTATTAGCCTAGCTATTATACATTCATTCAAGTAAGTTTGTTTATCAAGATATTTATCAGAAATAAAAGCATCTGAAACGTTTCCAAATTCGTCAATAGCTTGCCAAACCAGATATTTTTTGGCGAATTTAGTTTTAGATATAAATTTGTTCTTATAGTCAATATCTTTATGGTCTTTGCTATGATAATAACGCTGACTTGGGGTTTGATCTCCATCAATAGTAACATAAGTTTCGTCGTCAGTTATAAGTGTTTTTGTCAACTGTTTTTTGTAAACAAACCGGAACCCCGATTTTGCTCTTCTTTCATGGTTCTTTGTGCCCTTCGACATTATCTTTCTTGTTCTTGCTTTTATACCTAGTTTATGAACTTTGGTTTTAGATTCGCTTAATTTTGATATCTTTAGTTCTTTGGCAACCTTTCGTACAGTATTTTTTGGGTTTTTAGTAAATCATTTCAAAATTAATTTTTGTTTCTATTGAATTTTTTTGTTATTGGACAACCAGGAATCTTTTTATAATCCACACAACCAGAATCCTCATATCGTTTTATTATATCATATATTGTTCTACTTTTACCTTCAGCAACGAAATGATTAATAGTAAAACTCTTGGAAAAATTTCCTCGATTTTCAAAAAAAGGAAAGCACCCTTTTTACAAACACTTCATTAATAGCTCTTTCATTTAAATAAAAAGACAAATGAAAAATTTATTTAAATATTATTTAGTCAATTTTTGGATTTGTTGTGATATTAAAAAGATTTAACTTTTTATATTAAAAATCCAAATAAATCATTAACCTATTTTGTGCGGCTATTTAGTGGACAATCTATAAATGAAAGGTAAATAAACAAAAACTTTTTAATTCAATAGATACGGTTAAGATCGCACTTTTTTCTAACCAGCAATGGGGACTTTTAAGCTAAAGGAGGATTAGAGATCCTACGCATAAGCTAAGTACCTCTTTTCTCTTCGGTTACTCCATGAAGAGCAAAGAATTTCGAGATCTTAATTCCAGATGCTCAACATTTGGATACAATAAAAAACAAAAAAATTCAACCAGAAACCAAAAACATGCAACATATTAGACAATATTAGATATCATTGTTTAATATTTAACAATTGAGTGCCAGTGATTGGGGTAATTCCATTTGGAAAATTGCGAGTGACCATTAAGAAAAACAACAAAAGATATCAAGTCATTTATCATCATGTTTCTTACCATCTCTTACTAAAAGCTGAATTCAATCATGATAAGAAGACTCCAAGGCTATATAGGGATATAATTCTTGTGCGGTGGGAAAATCACATACAATGTTTCTCCTATTATAAGCCCTTAGGTTGTATTAAATTTTGAATTAAAAAAGTTCCAATAGAAGCCCCCCGGCTTCAATTTGGGGGGAGGGGGGGCTTTTATTAGATATGAAAATTTTCATTTTTTAAAAATAAACTTTATTGAAAATTATTCAATATCATAAGCTGGAAAATTTTTTTTTAAAGGAATTATAATGTATTTGGTTGATAAAATGAGTAATTTCTTGAAGAAAATATATCATTATGATTGAAAAGTTTTAATAATTATATAAAAAGCTATTTTGGTTGATAAAAATGAAAAAATTTTACGTATATTTCAACTAAATGATATTTAAATATTTTATTTCTAACTATTTCAACCAAAAAATTTTTTTCTTCAAAAATATCCTTCCAGCTTATAAGTAAATGATTATCTTCTTAAATATGTTGTTGAGATGTGGAGGTATTGTTCATTTGTAAATAAAGATTTGTATTTTTTGTAAGAGAGGTTTAATAAAAAATAGCACGGATCTGATACGGTATAGGTCCCCCCTGACCATTTTAGGTAAGTGATAAAAATTTAAATAAAAACGTTTATTCGTAGAGGAAACCCTTCAATGCTCTAATAAAGGCTTCCCATATGTTGTTTCTGTTAACCTTCCTCCATATGAACTCCCACAAATGCCCTTAAATACCATCACTAGTCCTATTCCTAGGCTTTATCTGCATCTTTAACCCGTTCCAGGTCCCCTCTATAGTGTTTGTATGCACACCAGTCATGGGATCCCTGAAAGTCTGCGAATGGTTCACCGTATCGTGATAGAAACTCTCATCTAACTCTAATCTTGAGTATCCTCTCCACATGTCCGTGTATATAATGGACCCAGGTCTCACATGTCTTCTTATAATATTTTCTAGTGTGTTGGCTGACCTGTCTTCAATATGAGCTAAGAACACCTTCCCCTCTTCGGTTCTTTCAATACCACCAACAACCCATACTCCCTCTAAACGATGTCCACGGTTGTAATTTCTCTTACCAAATTTTGTCTCATCTGTTTCAACTATCAAACCCTCTCCACTAATTACACAGTCTTCCAAGTCCAGTGAATTAGCAAGTAGCTGACGAAAGTGAGAGTAAAAGGTGTATATTGTCTGTTTTCGAGAACCACTTATCAACAACGCAGAGGAAACAGGTGTTTTTACAAGCCAAAGATACCCCAGAAACAAAATCTTTGAACAGGGTAGCTTGTGGCAGGTGAAAAAAGATCCTGTGCTAATGGAAATGCCCTTTCTACACATCTTTTCCTCACACTTAAAAATCCACTTTTCTAGACGAAGCCTCATCAAGCTGCCACAATGTTGATAAATGCTCTCTATAAAAAAGTTCATTTTCCAGCAGAAAAGATAAGCATCTGTCTTCGTTAGAGAAAAAATATAACAATTCAAACATTGAAGGTATTGTTCCTGTAATAATTTCCATTTTTTGGGGTTAGGGTTAGGGGGACCTATAACGTACTTCAACAGAATTAATTAAGAAAGAAGCTGGCAACAGTTCTGATGCTATTGATCAACTTGTTAAATTTTGTTTAAGGAAAATAGGATTATAAATCAATCAATTATTTCGAATTTAACTATCATAATAAATGGAACAAAATATGATATGGTTTGTGAGATGCGTTTATCAATGCGTATTACCTCTCTAGAGTAAAATGATCAACAGCTTCTAATTGGAAAAACACGACATCCAGTTTATAAGGTGTGGTCCGTTATTCCTGTCAAAAAACTAAAAGAATAAGAAGAGTAATATTACTTTTAGAAATAAACGATATATATATAAAATATATTTAATTTAATGTTTCATTTTTAATTTTCAAAGTGTTTATATACATTTCCCTTCGAAATATGTGGAAGGACATTTTGGTATTTTCTTTTAACAGAGTGGATGACTTTAGAGATGATTATTTTAGTAGGACGACCAGGACTTTTTTATAGATAGAAGTACCTATTTCTTTGAATCTGTTTACAGACTTATGTATAGTTTTTGTACTTATTCCTTCTTCTTTGAAATGTCTAGTCGTCTTTTTAGAAGCAATATTTTCGTTAATAGTGGCAGATTGCATTTTCTCTGTTTTGATTTTCAATCGTTCTCATTCTTTAAAAATAAAGGTTATTCAAATTTTATTGCTTTAATTTAATAAAGCTTATTTAATATGTGTGATTTTGTGTTTCAAAAATCACATAATTTGTCTGTATTTAAATTTATAAAATTGGACAGGAATAACGACCACACCTTATTTTCAAAAGTTCACTCATAGCATCAAAAAATGTTTTTGATGTTTCATACCTTGTAAACTCATAGCAGACTAAATATCAACTTTATGAAAGTTAAATCTTTTTCAAAATGTATATAGCCATCGAATTAAGTATGTATCAAATTTTCATTATTTCCTGGCCCTTAGTTTGGTCTATATTTGCCAGCACACACACTATGTGAAAAAAATGACCGACCACACTCGTTTTACTTGAATATAAATTTTTTCATAAGTTTAAATAAAAAACAAATATATAGGTATTAAGTGTAAAAAATCATTTATTTTTATGTTTTTAATATAGTGATTTTCTAAAAGTATTTAATTAAAAATTGACATTGTACTAAATCAACCCGAAAAAATTATCCGAACAAGTGGTAAAATTCAAGCCTAACAGTAATAAGATGGCTAGAAATTAATGTAAATGACTTTTAAATGATAAGATAGTAATAAAAATCAAAAAAATCAAAAATTTTGCTATTATATAAGTTGTAATTACCATTACAGTTAAGCGAGAAGGAAAAAGGTTGCCAGACGAAAAAATAATTAAAAGGCATTCTAATTTGCACAAACATGAAAGATATTAACAAATTACGATAATATATAGATATTTTGAAAGTTTTTAGCTATTTTACATATGATAAACGAGGTTTTTTAACCAAAATCGGATGTGTTGATAAGTAGCAAGGAAATACGGTTTATAATGTACCTAAAGAGAACAGAAAAATGGATTTTCAGTGAATACAGACTAAATAACAATCAATTAACACAGTTTGTACTACCGTATTACACAAGAATTCTCTAACATGGGAGTTTATTTTCGTTCAGAGTAGTCCCCATTTTACTTATTAAATAATTGGTTGAAAAAAAGTGAGAATAATCTAGATTCATTAAAAATTTGGTTTAATTAAGCAAAGAATCAAAAAGGGACTACGCTGAAGGAAAATAAAGAGCCACATTCAATTGAAATCAATTTCTAGGGCATATTGATATGATAAATAATTTGATTGAAGATTTAAGCGATAATTTAAAAAGTTTTGTAATTATAATAATGAAATAGTATTATTTTTGATCTATTTTAATCAAAAAAACAACCAGATAATAAATGGAGATTTAAAAAAATACTCACACTGGGTGTGGTCATGGTAGTATAAATTGGATACCACAATGTCTATAATCTATTTATAGGTACCAGCTTTTTCATCTATATGCAGAAAAATATTTACGAGAACATAAAGATACAATTTTCCGTAATTATTTTGCTGGTTTTAGAAATAGCGAGTTAAGGAACATTGCAAATTATGCCATTAATTTAATAATAGCAATAAACTATGTTTTATCTTGAGTTTTCTTAGAAATTATGGCATAAACATGTTTAAATATCATATCGAGCTCTAATTATGCCATCAGGTTTAAGATATACAGGAATATATCGAGTCAAATGCACAGAAAATACAGAGAGTTGACTTTGTAATATCAATAGAGGACTTTTATAATTTGGATTAAAAATAGAATCGTAAATGTTATTTATTTCATTTCAATAGCTCAAGTAAAGTTTTATAGTAAATGCGCAAGTATAAATGCAATTTTTGTAAATTGGTCGGGTTTTTATTTCGGACTGATTTAAAGAATTGCACTTGTTAATTAAATTTAATATACAAAATTGGTATTTTAAAAACAAAATATATGTAAATTTTTATAAAAGAATACTATAATAGTCTTTTTTATTTACAACTAAAACATATCACACTATTTCAAAAAAATAGGTCTGGTCGGATATATTTTTAGTACAGTGTAAATGGATGAATGCTCTTAACATACCAGATTTTAGAAAATACACATCTGATAGAGAATTTAATACAAAAGCTATTGCATCAAGAAGATTAAATTTATTTCACACAGATAAATTAAAATGTATTGAAATAAGCGAAGCAGCTGTTGAACAATGTTTTAGTGTGCATAAGTTGATTCATAGTTCATTAAAAGCTAGTCTTAGTGATGATATTGTTGAAGACATTCTCTACATTCGTCATAATCACAAAGTTGTAAATGAAGAAATTGATGAAAAAGAGATAGACGAGATAGAAAAATTAGAAGCATTTAATTAACTTATTTTTTTGAGAAATTTTCTTTATTAAAATATAATAATTATTTGTAGTTTAGCATTCTTTTTATTTAATCTTTTTCGTATTTACTCTTAAGAATTAAAGTTTTTTATTTGAATTAAATTAACATACCAACCATATTATTTTAAAAAAACACTATAAGGCCCGAAAATAGCCCGACCTGGCCCGATGCTCGAAAAATCTTCAAAAATGCCTACGAGCTCCACCCTAGTTGATAAATAATCAGTTTTACCACTGTCTAAATTAACAAAATCGTTAGAACCTATTATATAATCCCAAATTAAATTTTACAAATATGAAGCTACAAAATAAAGAGTTTGTAATATTCAAATGATTTATTTCAGATATCATAATAAATTCTAGTTATTTTTGGATTTCGGAAAAAATCTTGAATTTTATAAGATCGCTTGTATCTGACTTTTTATTAGGAAACTAGTTAACTAACTACATATAAGTACCTATGAGAATATAGACAACAAGGAACTACTTATAGCTATGGGTTGGAGAGGTCTTTCTTTTTTGGAGCTACTTTAGAAAAATCTTTAGGATGGAAATCTATTAGAGGAGTTGGAGAATCTCCCATTTCCTACCAAAATTATATAGGTAGTTAAGTTATAGAAAGGAATCTTTGGGTTTAAGAAATATTTGTCAATGATTGTGAATGGGTTTCTACATCCTTGGCATTAACCGTAGGCGCAATAAGCGTGGCTTGCAGCTACAACAAGGCGCAATATTTAACGAGGCGTTTAGAAGTATAACTACTTCAACCGTTTTTCAATAAATGCTCGAGTTTTAAGGACTTTTACAATATTAATTTGGCATCTTGATTTCCTTTCTGACTTTATCTATTAGTGCGTTTCGAGCAAAGAGACACTAGAAAAATTTGAAATAAAAAATTTACTATAAAAGATATAAAGTTAAAAATTAGTATGTTTACAGATACGAACCTTCAGCATCTATTACACTTCTCCATCTTTCGGGTAAATTCTGGATACAATTCATAAAACCTTTAGAATTAAGCTCCTGAATTTCTAATTCATGCCAATCATCATAAATGTTTTCCTTTAACTTCCTCTTTAATTGCTTAAAACAATTGAAATCAGGTGGGCTAATATGAGGACTATAGGGAGGATGATCCCAAACCCGAATATTTTCATCAATAAAATACTGCTTTATAAGATTTGATTTATGCGACTTAGCATTATCATGTAATATTATAGGTTCCTCGAATTTATTATCAGTTAACTATTTGTCTAATAATTCGATTACGAAGTATTTATAGACCTCTGAAGTTACACTCTCTTTAGGAGCACAGAGCTTCCAATAAGCAACACCTTGAAAATCCATTGCTAATATTAGCATTCTCTTTTTTTCATATTTAGATTTAAGTACAAATTCAGGCGGGTCTTCATTCTTATTTCTCCAAGATCGAATCTGGTCACGTTGGGGTTGCATGTATAAAGACACCCAAGTTTCATCTATTGCCAAAGTTCGATTAATTAAGTTATTTTGTCTCGATAAGAGTTGCATATTGTTTTTACATGCTAATATTATATGTTCTCTTTGTTCATCCGAGAGAAAATGAGGTACCATTACTTGATAATTTTTCATTTGTAAATCTTCTGTTAAATATCGAAATACCGTTGTTTTACTACAATTTACCCGCATGGAAAGTTCGAGGCAAGACTATGTTCTAGTTTGGGCCAACAATTCTTTAATTTCATCTATTACATTTTCATTTTTCAAGACATCACTTGTATCGCCTCCTCTGTTATCTTCGACCACATTGTAGACGGTCTTAGACTCATTAACTAAATTCTTCACTGTATTTAGTTTATAGACACTATTTCCAACTGATTCAACTAATTCTTTATGAAGTATTCCAGAACTGTTTCTCAGGATTACGCCAAATTTGATGAAAATCCGCTGTTCTTTATCTGAAATTGAATCTTTTAATTTTTGCAAGATATTCATGATAATATTCAAAATATAATTATTTATAAATAAAGCTTGTAGTCTATATAAATTAATTTAAAGGACTGATATTATTAGTATATTATTAAAGGAATGATTAAACAAAATTCGAGTGCCTCTTTGCGCGGAACGCCCTAATAATTACCAATAAATTGCTTTTATTATCCTTGGATTTACCACTTTAGTTATTAAGCAATCGAAAGTATCAATAGCTTAATCCTAATCAAGACTTGATGTTATAGTCTTTTTAATAAATATATATTTAATAATATTCAGGCTGTCAGTGGAAATATATCTAGTTAAATCTACATTTTAATACCATTGATGCTGACTTCAAAACAAAGTTGGTGTTGAATATATAAACATTAGAGAAATTTAGAATTTGTAACGAAATGTGAATATATTTCAGTTATTCATGTCTAGATTTGTATTAATTAAAGTCCCAATACATGATGTCTATAAACATAGATGGATTTAGTACTAATGATGTAATTCAGTCGCGTCGAAATCATGCTTTTCAGAACAAATTATATTCAAAGGAAATTTATGATTAAACATAATAATCAGGTTTCTTAACATTGATACCATATTCACATAAAGCATCTGATAAATCCTCAACTGTCAATACCGAGCCCTTATTCTAATATTTCACACAAATATGGATTAAATAATAACTCCGCATTGGAGGGTGTTTACTTTTGATGTTTTGCGCTCTTTAACACCTTGTTGTCTAACTTTTGAATATTGGTATGCATTAACAGCTATATCAGTAATGAATTTCTGTGCAGCTAAAGATAATATTCGTTTTCTAATTAAATATAAGTGGTATGTAGGAAGGGTTACATGGTGGGATCAGTGGAAGATAATCCCGCTTTAGAGAAATAATAATCACTTACAGCATCGGGTATCTATCAAAATGTTAGTCAATGAGTGTGTAGTTGAAGGGTGAGAGAGATACGATTGGATTTTGGTCCTCCAGTTTGGTGATGAATTCCTTCAAATTAGTTTCGCCATTTTCATTCTGTTTGCCGTTTTGCTCAGTCATTTGAAAACTTTCTCACTCAAAAAACACAAAAAAATCAAAGCAAAAAATGGGTGGATTTATTCAATCCTTATAATCAAAGTTAATTTTAGTCTTATAAAACTCTAAAAGGGTTTGTGGACATTTCAAGTTACATTCCTCAATTCTATGTTTGGTATAACAACCATTCTTCCAAAAGATATAAGCATGAAGTCTCTTTTCAATCAAACCAACTGTTTCGATATAATCAATCATATCTGACCAATCTTGCACATCTGAAGATGGATAATCGTTATCCAGCATCAACTCTTCATAATCACTATCATCTTCCTCTTCGATTTCCTGAACTGCTGGTGGAATTTCCTTGCGGATTAGGGATCTACCTCGAGACTTTTTACTCTCGGAGTCTTTCTTAGACTCTGAAGATTTTATTCTTTTAGAATCCGTAGCTTTTGCTTTCTTAGCCTTCTCATACTCATTCCAGTATTCTTTGACCAGATCTTCGCAAAATACATCAGATTCATGAGCCCAGGTATTATCTTCATCGGTATAACCTTGCCATTTCACTAAATATTCTATTCCTCTCTTGGTCGTTTTGTGTTTTAATATCTTTTCAACGATATATTCATTTTCACCAGTACTTTCTTCGTCACCACTACTGTGGTTGGAAGTTGCTTCTTCAGATTTTGACATTTCAAAGGAAAAATTTCGTTTTCAGATTTGGAAGCAAAACAAATTACCGTGTTTATCATATGGGACAAAATTTTTGAAGCCTCGGTTATAGTTCTAGAATATTAGTGCATCATAGTGAAAATAGGTTGAGGAAGCAATTAAAATGGCAAGAATTATAACTAACACATATTTTATGTATTTACTATCCATAAAATATGTGTTAGTTATAATTCTTGCCATTTTAATTGCTTCCTCAACCTATTTTCACTATGATGCACTAATATTCTAGAACTATAACCGAGGCTTCAAAAATTTTGTCCCATATGANTTAAAAGCAAGGGCTTCTATTTGAGCATGCCAAAAATAGAAATTCAATAGAAGCCCATAGGGCTTCTATTTAGGGTAGTGCTTGTATTGACGTGAATAATTTTTACCTGGTCACATAGTTATATATTTTTTGATAAAATAAATAATTTATTGATAAATTATTATTCCATAAGCTTCTATTTAGGGTATTGCTTTTAATAAGGCCCTTTATTTTCGTTCAGACTAGTCACCATTTTACTTATTAAATAATTGGTTGAACAAGAATGAGAATAATCGGATCAAGTAAAAAATGAAGCAAAGCTACTTCTTAAGCATCATGCAACCACTCCTGACCCAGGACACTACGGATGAGGTTATTTCCTTTCTAAAGAGCAAGGGATCTTCGTTTGTCCTGTGACTGGGACCCATGCCCAACACATTGAGTCCTATTGGAGTAAGCAGAAACTAAGTCTGAAGAGGATGAAAGGGATCCAGAGAGAATACCTGATGGATTATTTGTATGAATACATGTGGAGAGACATGTTTAGAAGCAACACATTTGAGAATTTATTAGATTATGATAAAAGAGACTACTTTCAACCACCTTCTAACGATTAAATAAAGTGGTTTTGCTGTTTTTTATATTTTACTTTATTTCTTTCTACTTTATTCTAATTAATTAACTCGTTATTTTGATTTTTTGGTGATGGTAGATTTTTTACTTGAAAAAGGTGATGGGTAGATTTTTTTTACTTGATCCGAATAATTAGATCAGTAGGGGAGAATGAGAAAAATTGGCACAGGGGGAAGTTGAAATTTTTAGGTTTTATCAAAAATAAAAAAATGCCGAGATGTAAAATTGTAGGTACAAAGATATATCTTCATTACGCTCATGATATTATAAAATGGATATTATAAATTAATTATTAAAGATTTTACGGAGAGGAGTAGTAAAATGGTCTATTTTCACTTGAATTTGAAACTCTCAATAAACAAAATAGCAGTCAGTATATTAAATATTTCAAAAATATGTTTGTGACAAAGATTTAAGTATTAATATATAGAAAATATATATGACTTTCAAAAACCACAAGAATCAATTTTATTTCCATGACTCTTTCTGAAACATTTTCATAGAACGGGGATAATTGAATGAAATAAATGAGGATAATTGAAAATTTATAAAATTTGACTTTCAAATAAAATAAACTATTTTAAGTTTCATTATTGTGTATTATTTTTATTAGTTTATTATGTTATAATATAAATTTAACGCTATATAACTCAAATATATTTAGACCCAAAAGTTTTAAACATGTTACACTATGAATAATTTGATAAAGTTATATAAATAATTGAATTTAAAGATAGAAATATACATTAAGTATATAATATATTATAAATGCAAAGGCTTTATCATTGAAAAACACGCAGAGGTCTTGAATCAAAGGAATTATGGCTCAAAGCAATTGACGAATGTCTAAGAAAAGTTAGAAGTATAAGAGAAACTGCAAGTTTTTATGAATTAAGTGAATCGACACTTAGAAGAAAATTAATTCAATTTGAAAATGGTAATTTGATATGTGGATATAATCCAGCAAAAAGAGTATTTAGAAAGGAAGAAGAAGGAATTCTCCAGGAATATCTTATCAAATCATCTCAATTTTATTACGGATTTTCTGCCAACGATTTCAGGATATTAGCCTACCAGTTAGCAATAAAGTATGAAAAAGAATACCCAAGAAATTGGGATATCCATAATATGGCTGGAGTAGACTGGTTTTACGGGTTTATGAAGCGTCATGATAAATTGGCATTACTTTTTCCTTAGGCTACAAGTTTATCTCGAGGTAATGGTTTCAATAATGAGGATGTTTCCTTATTTTATGAAAATTTAAGGTCATTAATTGATAAGTATGGATTTGAAGCTCATTCGATTTTTAATATGGATGGGACTGGAGTTACAAAAGTTCAAAAACCTAGCACTATTATAGCAGAAAAGGGTGTGAAAACGGTTGGAGGTATAACTTCAGGTGAACGTGGAACTTTTGTAACTGTTGCTTTAGCGGTTAGTGCCATTGGGAATATAGTTTCACCTATGTTTATTTTTCCTAGAGTTCGCTATCAACCAAAAGTTGTTATTGATTCACCAGTAGGAAGTGTAGGTACATCTAATGAGAGCGGATGGATGCAAGAACGTCAATTTTTCCAATATTCAGAACATTTTGTATCACATGTAATGTGTACAATAAATAACCCTGTATTATTACTGCTAGATAATCACCAATCACACATATCACTAAGCGCTATCGCTTTTTGTCAACAAAATGGTATTGTTATGTTATCCTTCTCTCCACACTGTACTTACAAGATCTAGCCCTTAGACACAAGCGTATTTAGGTCCTTTAAGTACAATATAGGCCGAGCTAGTGATAATTGGTTGAGAAACAATCCTGTAATTCCAATGAAAATTTATGATATACCGTCCATAGTAAAGATTAGTCTCCCCATAGCAGCAACATCTGAAATTATAAAATCTGGATTTTCTTGCACAGTAACTTATCCTTTTAATGATTTAATCTTTTCCGAAAGTGCTTTTCTTCCTTCTACTGTCTTTTTTGCAGAACCAGAAAATGTAATTTCAAGAATACTCGAAGAAAATACACCCATATTTAACCCAGAACAAGTATATCCTTTGCCCAAATCTAAAAAAGTCGCCAAACCAAGTACTAGAAAGAAAAAGAGTGAAATTCTTACAGGATCTCCTTACAGAAAGGAAGTAGAAGATAAGTCTCTTTAAAGGCTAAATTAAAGAAGAAAATGCATGAAGAAAAGAAATCAATTAAAAGAGCCAAAAATTTAAAATAAATTTCATTTTTTATTGATAATAAATTTTCATAACCATTTTTTAATTAAAGTTTCATAAAATTTCTATAATTATATATTTTCAATTATCCCCATAGCATAGGATGTTTGAGAAATTTAGTGACTGGTTTCAAACCAATTTTTATCAAATTCATTAAAATCCAACATCGTTTAAATTTTTTAAACCATTAGAGAAAATCTTAAATTGTTATTTGATAGAATTGATGCCTTAGTCCTTTCTTTATTTTTTGCTTTATAAGCAATTGATCGAAAAGTGCGCCAATTACCCACAGTCTCCCCTACTTTTCAAACTTTATCCTATTATGCCTCCCTTTAAAAAAAATTCATTTTGGTGACTCCTTTCACTTTCATAAAATAATAGTCATTTTTTAAGCGGTAAAAAAGCTTAATTCAAAAAATAAAACAAGATAAGTGTATTAATTTTTAATCAGTAACTTTCATTAATAATGCATTATAAAAAATATTTTTAAATTAATTTATTTTTAATGAGATGTATGTGCTTGTTTATTAGCACAAAGTTTATGAAATCGAGGTTTCATTGAAGAGAGTGCTACTCGTAGCTCTTTTTCACTACTAAACTAACACGATATTTTGATATTAAAATTATTATGGTTTTTTGAAATTTTATTTTTAAGATGAAATTTATTATTTATAAATAATTATCCAATGCTGAAACACTTATAATAATATTTTTAGTAGTTTTATTTTGAAATTATCGCTTCTGTTAAACTCTTCGCTCCTCCATTTGAACTACTTCGTGCCTCCCCAGGGAGGCGCGCCCCCCAGTTTAGGAAGCTCTGATCTAGATTCATTAAAAAATTTGGTTGAATTAAGAAGAGAATCAAAAGGGGACTACTCTGAACGAAAATAATGTGCCATATGAGAAACACGGTAGCATACAGGGACTTCGCTATATGGCACTTTATTTTCCTCCAGAGTAGTTCCTTTTTGATTCTTCGCTTAACTCAACCAAATTTTTAATGAATCTAGATTATTCTCATTCTTAATCAACCAATTATTTAATAAGTAAAATGGGGACTACTCTGAACGAAAATGACACTTTATTTTCGTTCAGAGTAGTCCCTTTTTGATTCTTTGGTTAATTCAACCAAATTTTTAATGAATTTAGATTCTTCGTATCATGAGTAGAATATGCCTTTAAATATAAATAAAAGAAATCAAGCGCAAAGAACATTTATTAGAATAATGTATGCAGCATCACCAACATTATCTCTCCACATAAACTCATTGAGGTATTCTGAAAGCAGCTCTTTTCGTATTCCCTTCATTGCTTTTATTCGGAGGCGAAGTTGCATACATATTCCACAGCTGAGGCATTTGGAATCTAAAAGGAGAAGGCCTGTGCCTTGTAAATGCTGAATAACATCTAATTGGCTTGCATTTGTTAACGGCTCAATTACTCTTTCCCAAGTGTGATTATTTTTTAATAAGTAAAATAGGGACTACTCTGAACGAAAATAAAGTGCCATATGGCACAAAATTTTTGAAGTCTCGGTTAAATTCTTTCATATTAGTGATCATAGTGAAAATAGGATGAGGAAGCAACTAAAATGGCAAGCAATATAGCTAAGACATATTTTATGGATAGTAAATACATGAATATTTTCATTCTTACTATTTTATGCATTCAAGAAACTAAAATTAGAATAGAATTATGTTTCAAAAATATTGTGCCATATTGTAAACAGTTTGTCGAGAGCATTTTAGATGAGGTGATATTTCTGTAGGGGACAGTCCAGCTTCTAATAAACATTTTATTCTTATTCTATTTTGATATTCAATAGTTTTATTTTTATTTTCCATTTTGAAAAGTTATTTATTTTTAAAAAATAAAATTGGCTAAATAAATATATTTTATTACCACTCATCGCAAAAATTAGAGTGTACAAATTTACTGGCCCCACCCTTTACATCGTATTGTAATTGTTTTGATTAACTTTATTGATTGTAATCTTGATTTAAGCTCCATTTAATAATGAAATGAACTCATAATGATATACATCGATGCAAAAATATAAAGCCATTTTTATCTTCTCATTTACATTAAACAATTTTATTCTCTATATTTAGTATATTAATAATTTAATAGAATTTAATACATAAAATTGAAATCTAAATCAAAATGAACTAATTTAACGTCAGAAACTATTAAAAATAAAAGGATTTTAGTGACATAAAAACTATATACAGGTTGGCGCAAGTAAATTTGTACACTCTAATTTTTGCGATGAGTGGTAATAAAATATATTTATTTAGCCAATTTTATTTTTTAAAAATAAATAACTTTTCAAAATGGAAAATAAAAATAAAACTATTGAATATCAAAATAGAATAAGAATAAAATGTTTATTAGAAGCTGGACTGTCCCCTACAGAAATATCACCTCATCTAAAATGCTCTCGACAAACTGTTTACAATATGGCACAATATTTTTGAAACATAATTCTATTCTAATTTTAGTTTCTTGAATGCATAAAATAGTAAGAATGAAAATATTCATGTATTTACTATCCATAAAATATCTGTTAGTTATATTTCTTGCCATTTTAGTTGCTTCCTCAACCTATTTTCACTATGATGCACTAATATGAAAGAATTATAACTGAGGCTTTAAAAATTTTCTCCCATATAAAGGCAGTTTTTTTGTTAAATCTTGGTGTTTATTTTTCAAACAAACTATCAGAATAAATCGAATTCCAGCGATCGAAATATTTCAACAACGCTAATCTATCTCCCTTCAATCCCAATTTACCAACCAACCTAAAAATACCGATAGAAATATGTCTAGCTGCATTGAAGACAATAAATCTATTCCGAATCTTACATTCGAACAAATCGCTCTTCAATTCTTTGAGAAATTTTAATTCTAGTTTGATAATTTCTTTCTGAAATTGTGGCAACTTATTAACCCAAATATCAGTGGATTTCATAATCATATAGATATCCTTGTTGATCTGATCTTTATTTGTTGCTTCCTTGATTTTCCAACCTGATGGTATTGATTGGCCAGGTTTGATCCAAGTTCTAGGTTCTAATCTTTCAGAAGATTGATCATGTGTAAAATTATGAGAGTATAGTTTATCGACCGGCGCTGTTATTTCTATATTTGTATCTTCAGTGGAAATTTTATCTTCTAGTGAAGAGTTGGAGTTCTTTAATGAAGTTTCATTTTTATCTATTGATAATTCATCTTTGGGGGTTTCTTCCTTTATATAGGAATTTGTATCAGGGGTTAAATCACTTTGTGTAAAATAAGCTGCTAATCGAGTTGATAATCGATCTCTTGCTTTCAAAAAAGTGAATTTCTTCTTAGGTTCTTTATTATTGATGATCTCGAAACTGAACTCATAATTCTCAACGTCATAATCAAAAACGAATACACCTTGAGCCAAAAAGATAGATTGAATTTCTCCAAACGTGGGTATAATCGAATATAAAGTTTTCAAAGAATCCAAATCTTTGAAATGAGGATGTCTTTGAATTGATTTGAGATAATTATGAAAAGCCTTGATTTCCGCTAAACAAGTTTTATATTCTTGAGGGCTACAAAATATAAAGATTGATGTGTTTACTTGTCAAATCCCAAGATGATCCGTAACAAAAAGCTATAAATATGCTCATCATGCTTAACGGCATTGATGATAGAACAAGGATCGATATAATCAAATTTATGCTTAATTATAGGTATGAATAACGATCTAACAATAACCCAAACATATGAATCTAAAGCAGTGTTCTTATATTTTACCAGTGTGCTTAACATCAAACTATAGCTTACCAAGTTGCGGTTCTGTTTATACTTGCAAAAATAGAAATAAAAGACATCATAAGCAACACCAAAATGACCACATTCAATATTCAACTTCATATACGAATTGAGCAATTTAGGCGTTAATAGATGACCGGATGTATTTCGAAGGATATTGAATGCATATTTAGCTTCGCGATAGAGGTCTTCCGGCAGGTTGATCGTTTTTCTCAATAGGCAGTTGGTGAAATCAATCTTGTGGCCAAAATATTTCGGGGTTTGTAAATACAACGGTCTTTTAACTAAACAACAATCAAACTCGCATCATTACCTTTACATTTCAGATCCCTAATATAGCTAGCATACATATTAATCAATAAACAGGTTGGATATAACCGATTATCTTGTTGAAATCCAGGTCTATATATAATAAATTTGAGATTGGAGAGATGATGGTAAGTTTACCGATTGTGCAGTTGAATATATATAGTTCGAAATGTCGGTATATCCATATTAGCTACTGCAGCTTCCAACAATTTATAAAATACATCAATAGAAACGGGCAGCGAGCTTTTGTTTATAAAATCGAACAACTTGATCGCATCCATATAATATTGTATTCTATAGAATTAAGAATGGTTGAGAAAATAGTGTTTTCAAATAAAAAGGATATCTTGTTGTGTGCTGAATATACCGATATATTTCTCCAATTTATCCGAGTCTATAGTGATACAATTTTGGACTTTCAGTTGCAGAACTTTCTTTATCACTTGTCTGCTATTCTAAAAACATCATAAAGTGATCCATATCAATACGTTGCAAACGCTGAGGATGATGTCTAGGAATTCATCATCTTGAACTATTAGTAGATCTAATTCAATGACAGATTCAATTAATGATTTTGCTAATATCTTTTGGTTTACTTCTATCAATCCTTTGATCAAATATTTGAACGATAACTATAAAAAACATTAGCGCTATAAGTTACTGATGATGGTATAATATCTTCACTTAGCATCTTTTGGAATATCTTAAATGCTGTATTAAAATCATTTATTTGGCAATAAGATTGGATCATTATAGAATACATAAATTCATCTTGATCTATATAACACCAGCAACCAATGGTGAGTTGATTAGAGAGGTTGTGTACCGAAAAAGACGTTGTTTGTTATAAAATCTATTATCTTTGATGGCATATTCTTTTTTCTATATGCTTCAAGTAATAAATTATAAGTATCTAAATTAATGCTCATGTCTAATTTCTACATGCCAACAAATTCAGTGATCTTGAAGGGGAGTTGTGGTTACTTTAAGTTCCGTATAATTCGATTCGAGTTGACTTATATTGCCCCTAATGCTCTTAACAATAAGATTTGGTGGTATGAGTTTAGAGGGGTACAGCTTCATGAATACTTTTACTTAAGTATAAGAACTTTGGTAATTTATCAAGATCGGCCATCTCTTTCATCTTATTAAATTTTGATTCTGATTCAACAAATTCGATTAAAGTTTCTTTGGGCGAAGGTGGTAGGAATTTCTGTTTTAATTTGGTTAGGATTTTTAAAGTTTTATCATCTTTAAATTTATCTACTCCAAAACTAGATAAAGTTCGCTATACATTTGTTTGTTAGTGAGTTTTGGGTTACTTTGATCATAAGGTTCCTTGGTGTCAATTTTAGAAAATTCATGTTCTGTGATACAAAATCACAAATCGCGAAAAAGAGTGATTATTGTCTATTCACTTTAACTAGACATCTGATGGTTTAGAAGTTTTGATCGAGTCTATACAAAAGATCACCCATAACTGAATGAATAATTTGGATATTGTATCTGTTTTTTTCAGGATTTAATTAAAATAGCTTTGTGAAAAAATTTAAAGTTAACTGTAACTTCTTGTGCACTACAGGTCTAAAAAAAGACGTGTCTTGTTATCGCGAATAGACAATAGTCCAAAGATGAATGTGACATCGTTATAATTTATTACGGCGTTTTACGCAAAAAGTTAAGCGAATTTTAATTAATAATAAATATGCAAATTAATATCTAGTGCCAAGATTTATTAGGGCGTTCCGAGCAAAGAGACACTCGAAAAATTTTAAATAAAAAATTTACTATAAAAGATATAAAGTTGAATATTAGTATGTTTATAGATACGAACCTTCTGCATCTATTACACTTCTCCATCTTTCGGGTAACTTCTGGATACCATTCATAAAACCTTTAGAATTAAGCTCCTGAATTGCACTTTCTAACTGAATTTCTAGTCATGCCAATCATTATAAATGTTTTCCTTTAACTTTCTATTTAATTGCCCAAAACAATTGAAATCAGGTGGGCTAATATGAGGGCTATAGGGAGGATGATCCCAAACCCGAATATTTTCACCAATAAAATACTGCTTTCTAAGACTTGATTTATGTGGCTTAGCATTATCATGTAATATTATAGGTACCTTGAATTCCTTATCAGTTAACTATTTGTCTAATAATTCGATTAGGAAGTATTTATAGACATCTGAAGTTACACTCTCTTTAGGAGCACAGAGCTTCCAATAAGCAAAACCATGAAAATCCATTGCTAATATTAGCATTCTCTTTTTTCATATTTGGATTGAAGTACAAATTCAGGTGGGTCTTCATTCTTATTTCTCCAAGATCGAATCTGGTCACGTTGGGGTTGCATGTATAAAGACACCCAAGTTTTATCTATTGCCAAAGTTCGATTAATTAAGTTATTTTGTCTCGATAAGAGTTGCATATTATTTTTACATGCTAACACTCTATGCTCTCTTTGTTCATCCGTGAGAAAGTGAGGTACCCATTTATTTAATAATTTTTTCATTTGTAAATCTTCTGTTAAATATCGAAATACCGTTGTTTTAATACAATTTACCCGCATGGAAAGTTCGAGGCAAGACCATGTTCTAGTTTAGGCCAAAAATTCTTTAATTTCATCTATTACATTTTCATTTTTCGAGACATCACTTGTATCGCCTCCTCGGCTAGCTTCGACCACATTGTAACCTCTCTTAAGCTTATTAACTAAAAGTTTGACTTTATTTAGTTTATAGGGACTATTTCCAACTGATCCAACTAATTTTTTATGACTTATCCCAGAACTGTGTCCCAGGATTACTCTAAATTTGATGAAATCCGCTGTTCTTTATCTGAAATTGAATCTTTTAATTTTAGCAAGCTATTCATGATAATATTCAAAATATAATTATTTATAAATAAAGCTTATAGTATATAAAATTAATTTAAAAGTCTTGATATTATTAATATATTATCAAAGGCGTAATTAAACAAAATTCGAGTGTCTCTTTGCGCGGAACGCCCTAATATATATAATATTTTCTATTACGCCGTTTCACGCAAAGAGGTAAAGGAAAAAATTTAAATAAATAATTTATTATGAGATATAAAAAGATGAAACTTTTAAGGATGTATCATGAAAAATACTCTAACATTAAATATCTAGATTTATTTCACAACTTGTGAGGCTATAACTAAATCTTTGAATCAAAGGGTTTCAAAATTGTTTGATAAACTCATGCTTCTAAATAGCATGTCGCCAAATAATTTATTTATGATTAATTCATAAAATACTTTTTATAAAACTTTAGTGATTTACTATTGAAATTTTTAATCAAAGTTTGTAAAAATAGCTAAATGAAAAATACATTAGAGAATAAAAAAAATATTTTGATTCCATTAGCGTTGCCTAGGTGACACAATGAGGAGGTGGAACTATATCACTCAAAAAAATAGATTAGTAAATTGATCAGAATGGGCTATTTCATTGGTATAGCCAATTTTAAATATGTTCAAAGAAAAAACTTATAATCAGGTACCGCAAAAATGTTGACATACAACGATGCGATATCATCAAATCTGGATTTTCTTAATTCAGTTTGAATGCAGCTGTGTTTATATAGTTGGTTTGAGTCGAATTCGTTTATGGTTTAAGTTTTGATTTTTCAGCAATACTAAAGAATCAAGATTTTATGAAAAAAATCATAGATAATAACGAAGCAGAATTAATACATCAAATAAATATTTTATTGATATAGGTTGATTTTTTTCTAACTAATTCATTAGAGAATATCAGGAAATTAGTACAAAATTATTTTTCAAAACATGGATACTTGTCTTGGAGTATGTTTATAATGGAGTCTCATCAATAAAATCCATAGATTAAAGGTAATATTTATGTATAATACAGCAAAGTTATATAATTCGTTCAAATATAACCAAAGTGGTTATTAAAAAAGAATCAAAGAAGATAGTTACATCCTTTATGTTTTTAACCTATGTCGTATTTATTGCTTAAATATATACAATTCATATATCTGAATTTACAACCAACTCCATTCAATGTATTTCTAGATTGATCGATGTCAAAAATTCTTTTTTAAAGATCACCCAACGGGTCATTCTCAATAACTTGATTTAGTATCCCACTTTAATCAATGTGTTTAACACGATGTTTTTAAATAAGTGGTTACAACTCCTAAAGATTGGCTTTGAATACAATCACATACTTATCTACATTTCTCTTTGATTTTACATAGTTTGATATCTGATCTTTTGTAATTAAAGATAGTTAAAGGCTTCTAATTAGTCTTATGCGATAAGATCTCGCTTAAGTTTTGTTTTGATTCATTTAGTGTTCAAATCTTATTTGATTCGAGATGCCTAAAAGTTCACAATTATTGGTACATGTTATTTTGTAAATATGCTATTATTGGTTGTTTGCTTTCTAGAAAGCCAATATCTTATCTTTCATAGATTGCAAAATTTGAGTTCCATTTTCTAGACTTTTTATAAAAATCTTATGTCAACTTACGAGGAAAAAGAACTCTCAGAAAAGTTAGACAATTTAACATTTGCAGAAGATTCCGTTAAAGTATTATCAAGATGTAACCAATAATAATATAACATGAGATAGGGATCATATATCATAGAAAGAATGCAAAGGAAATTGTACGAGTTTGGTTTAAAAAATTATTAGTGCAAAGTATGTTCTCTCTAATGTTTTAGAGAGAACAGATATGATTATTCTATATTTATATTTATGTAATGATATTTGTCAAAATACTAGAAAAGAAACTACCTTTGTTATACATTTCAGAGAAGTAAACCTCTTAATTAACCTTCTTTTGAATTATAAATCAAAGATATTACCAGATGCTTTTAAATATGCTGTAAAGTATATTTACCTCTTATTTATTTATTAGAGTATTAGATACCGATTCTTTATCAAAATTAATGAGAGTTGTCAAAATCTGGGAAGAAAGGAAAGTATTTCATCCTCAAGATACCGAACTATATAAAAACATATTGGGTAAACCTTTATTTCAATCATTTTTTAGAAAAGATACCCGTGAAAGATCTACCTTTATCAAGTAATAAACTCGATATCAAAGTATATCCTTCAATTATAATTAGCTTTTAAGGATCTATGTAAATCTATCAAAAAGTGTGTTGATAAAAGGTATCTCAAATTAAAAGCAAAAGAAAATGAATATATTGAAAAGTTAGCCGACTCTAGTATTTCTTTACAAATATATAATTTAGGTCGATCAGAACGAACCGTATTAATTGATGGCCAACATACTGCTACTAGTTTAACTATCAATGAACTTAAAGCCCATCTAGAATTAATTAATGATGCTTTTTATTATACAAAAGAGAAAATCACATCATGTGAAAAGAAACAAAAAGTACCACCCCTCTGATTTCATTTTTAGGAATTGGTTCAGACGCTTAGTAAGATAATTGAAGATGATGAGCCTCATCTTGGTCTTTCTGACGATGAAAAGTCTAATAAGGTTATCATTCCTTCTAAAAGAATGTCAGAATCTCCTTAATCTTTATGTATTGAACTTTATTTTTTCTATATCAAACTATACTATTTCCCTGTATCCATAGTCGAAACCAAAGGACACGTAGAGAATATTTTGTTATCATCGTTCTTTGATCTTTATTATCTTTGTATTTCGGTTTAGAACTGGAGCAAAACGAATCACGTCAATTTGGAACAAACTTACAACCATTATTGGTAGTAAAAGACGTGTTTCTTCAAAAAACAGATATTCAAAACCATGCCATCTTGCAAAGTCTATTTGATAATCATTAATGACCAATAAGAACCTTTATGAAACATTTAGGAGTTAATGCTATGAAATTGGTTGAGTTTAGCCAAATTTGGAAATGAAATTCGGTTGAACCAAGTCAGGAAAGAATTTTTTCTCAGTTTGTGACGTTTAGATGGACAAAAGAACGCGAGACGGTACAATAAGTGACTCCACGAATTCCATCGACAACAATGATTATAAGAAGTCCTTATCACCGACTTTATCTAATTATAGTTCCGACGCTTCTTATTTAGAAACATTCATACAAGCAGTTAGCAAAGAAGAAGGGCAAGAACTTGGTAAACCACGTCGAACATACGTCACATATCTAGACCCTGTTGAGAAGCAAAAGAGAAGATTATTAAGGAATAGAGTTGCGGCTAAGGAATGTAGGAAAAAGAAGAAAATGTATATTCAGGATTTAGAAGGTAAAGTTGAAGACTTAGAATCCCAGAAATTGGATTTATTAAGAGAGATTGATGAACTTAATGCCAAATTGGTTCTGGGTTGTTTGAAACAACAATCTAGGGCTCTTTGAGATCTCCTAAATAATTTTCACGTCTTTATTTCTTTTTATGTATTCTATTTGATTTTCTTTTAATTAAATTCTCTGTTTTACTCTATAAATAGTTTTAAGCATTAAACACGTATTTATAATTTGCTATTTATGTTCTAGTTCCAATTGCAGTCACAACAATATGGAGATGAATACAGATGGGTATGCTTAGAAAATGGCATGTTAAAAAAACGCTAAACAATTTAAATCTATAAGAATAAATCTTGTTAAAAACCCGTTAGTAATCAGGAGCATACATCTTAATACAAGTAAATCGGATTGACAATTAATCTGTTCCATGAGCTTCGCGCATAATTGATCCATAACTACAACAAATCTAGAATATGAACACAAGATATGATTAATAAGTCAATAATATCGCTACTTTCTTCGAGTATAAGTGGGTATCGCTAGTGCAAGATCAATAATTTAGACGCGTCATCGATTTCATGAGAAAGATTTTAATGAGAATCACAAACCCACTTCTATTAAGCTTACTGATATTCTCAACCCTACAAAAAAGTATCCCACTTTTAATAATACATGACAATGAATATTAGATGACGAGTATGATGATCAAGATGATGTAAAGGTATCTGAAAACCCTAAAATTTCCAAACCAGCCGGAACTTTTGATAAACCAAATATGGACAACTTAAATATAATGAAACGATTAGGTTTTCCAAATTGATAATATTATTTATTTAGCCTTATTGAAAGTGGAAGATTTTTATAGAGAATTAGGCATTTTAGCCTTTATTTTATTATTCTTTATCAATTATGCTAAAGGAAGCAAGCAAAACGAATCTCTAACTAAGAAATGGTAATCTCTCCCAAAATGCATGTTTATGCCCTCCTTTGTTATTGATGTAGGCTTAATCATTCTGTTGAGTATTTCCGCAAAGAATTTGCTCAACTTGGTGACAAACAAGGATATTTTTTACTAAAAAACACCCCTGATGATTTCTACTTCTATTTTTCTGGTAGAGAAGGTTTGAAATATCTATTTGGCAATATCAGCGTACCTCCCTAATCATTCATTGTTTAGTTATTTCCCAGACAAGATTTTTCAAAATCTCTATATGGTTTATATATTGGCACTAGAGATACTCTGGAGTACAACATAGAGTTGGACAATTTTTATGCTGGAGTCTTTGCGATTTGTCCAAGATTAGAAGCCAATAATTTGAGAAAAGAACGATACGATATAGTTTCGATCCCTCAATCAATTTAACTTTTCGTTTAGAATACATTTACTAGACAATCGACCGATAAGAATTTACCTGAAGATGTGGTGGTTTTGTCTGAACATGGGGAGATTTCTAAATTAATTCTTACCAATGAGCTTTCGAGAGCCATTAAGAAAGTTGAGAAACATTTCATCTGCATTATCATGAGCGATCAGCCTCAGAAAAAACCGGAACGGCAACCTCTCCTCCTAATTTATCTAATTTTATATTAGATTACCTAAGCAGACTAATTATACTTTATCAATCCAGTTTACGTTTCCAACGCAAGATCCAGCTTTTATTATAGAGATCAATAAGTTTGTTATCTTCTTAAATGATCACTTATTTTCACTCCAACCTATTCGACAAGACGTAATATCATGAATTTATATTTTTGTATAGGTTAAGACTAAGCTCAAAAAGATTAGAGAAGATACTTATTTGCCATTAATTAAAGAAGAAAAGTTAAGAAAAAGAGATGTATACTAAAATCTTCATTATAATTATTTTTGTTGTAGGAACTTAATCGTAACATGGATCAGAATAAAAAGATAAAGGATAATAAAAAGGAAGAATTGACACATAAAGAACAAAAAAAGGTATTTCAGGATTTTTTGATTTGTTAAAAGAGAGAAGAGATAGAAAATAAGAGAAAGATGAAGAAAAGGTCGGGTAAAATGTCTGTACGTTCTTAGTTTTATAATTAAAACTTCACTTTGAACTTAAACATTATTTCTGTTCGAAAACAGCAAATCATTGGTTTACAATAGAGCATTGTGATGGAATTAAATTTCGTTCCCATTGAGATTTGTGATCGGATTTCCCGGATCAGGAAAATGCAGATGTTTCTCAGGCCGGAAATCGGAATTCCGGTTTTCAGGTATAAAAAATTTCTTTGTTTCTTCATTCATTATTTTACTCTGAAAAGTCAAAAGTGTAATCTTTATTTAAAAGTATTTTACACATTTGGAAGAAAATTTTTGAAGAAAACTTAATATTTTGGTTGAAATAAAAAATATAAGTATTATTTGGTTGATAAATAAGTATAATTTTTCAACCAAAGCAGGTTTTTGTGTAATTATTAGAATTTTTTAACCAAAATAATAAAGTTCTTTCAAGAATTATATTGAATTCTTCAACCAAAATGATTGGTTTCTTTCAAATTTTTGGTCCATTTATATAAATTGTCTTTATTAATATTTATTAAAACTTTTATTCTACCTCTTCAACAATGAATATCGATCGATCCAATCCTTACTATTCTGATGAGCTAGTTGTAATAAATTATTACGCCGTTTTACGCAAAAAGGTAAGCGAATTTTAATTAATAATAAATATGCAAATTAATATCTAGTGCCAAGATTTATATTGATATTTTCTATAAATTACTATAATGTATAACTTACAAAAATTTAAAANGATATTTTCTATAAATTACTATAATGTATAACTTACAAAAATTTAAAAAGTCAATAACCAATAAAGAACAACGTGTATTTATCGAATTTGGATTAATTCTAGGCCACAGTTCGGGAATAATACANTCAATAACCAATAAAGAACAACGTGTATTTATCGAATTTGGATTAATTCTAGGCCACAGTTCGGGAATAATACACAAAGAATTAGTTAAAACAATAAGAGAAAAGGCCTATAAATATAATAGAGTAAAAAATATGGTTTCTAAGTTTAATGAGGGTCAAAATTGCGTTGAAGACACTAGAGGAGGCGATACAAGTAATTATTTAATAAAGAAAATACAATTGAGAAAATTAAAGAATATCTTGCTCAAAGTAGAGCCTAGTCGTGCCTCGAACTTTCCATGTTAGCAAATTGTAGCAAAGATACTGTTTATCGGTATTTAACAGAAGATTTACAAATGAAGAAATTATTGAGCAAATGGGTTCCTCATTTTCTCACACAGGAACAAAGAGAACATAGAGCATTAGCATGTAGATATAATTTGGAGCAGTTATCAAAATAAAAAACCCTAATAACAGAACATTGGCTATAGATGAAACTTGGCTTACTTTATATATGCAACCTCAGCGTGACCAGTCTCGATTTTGGAGAACTAAGGACGAAAGCCCACCACAAATTGTATCACAATCAAACTATCAGAGAATAAGAATGCTAATACTAGCAATGGATTATAATGGTGTTGCATAGTGGAAACTTTATGCACCTAAAGAGACGGTATCTTCAGAAGTCTATATAGACTTTATTAATGAAGTTTTACTAAAATGGCTACCTGACAAGAAATTCAAGTATCCTATGGTTTTACAGGATAATGCAAGACCTCATAAATCAAAGCTTGTAATGGATTTTTTTGATGATAACAAAATCTGCACTTGGTATCATCCTCCATATAGTCCAGATATAAGTCTACCTGATTTTAATTGTTTTAGTAACTTAAAGAGGAAGTTAATATAAAATGATTATGACAATTGGGAAGAGTTGGAATTACAACTGAGAGTATTATCCAGGAACTTAATATAAAGGGTCATATGAATGGTATTCAGCAGCTAGCTGAAAGATGGAGCGATGTAATAAAAGTAGAAGGTTCATATATATAAACTACAAAGTTTCATCTTTTTATATCTCATAATGAATTTTTTCCTTTACCTCTTTGCGTGAAACGGCGTAATAGATGGAGAGAAAATTTTATAATTTAAGGTAAATAGTATGAAAATTTATTTCATAAAATTCGAAATGATTTTCATTCCATTTTATACTTTAGACTTATTAGCAGCATTTTCCATTCTAATAAGACAATTCTCATCAAAGAATAAAGAGATATTTCACAAACTCCAGAAAACATAAATTCCTTGTTGAAATTCTAAAGTTCAATTTAACAGGTATACGAGTAAATATTTAATAAAAGGTAGGCGAATTTAATAGATAAATAGTTGACACTCTGAATATTTTTAATAAAATCACTCATTTTTCTTGACTCAGCAGTTTTTTTCTTGCGATTCGTTCTCTCTTTTGTTGTCTGCGCTTTTCTAAACGAGCTTCCTTCTCTTCAAACGACTCGATTACCTCCCTCCGCTCTCTAAATCTTCTATTTATCAATTTTATTTTTTCTAACCGAGCATTCTTCTCTTCAAGAGACTCTGTTGCTATTTTTCGCTTTATATACTCTTTTTCGTATTGTTTCTGTTTTTCTAAACGAACTTTTCTCTTTTCAGGAGTCTCATTCTGCTTTCTCCGTATTCTTAATTCTCTATTCAATTGTCTCTTCTTATCTAGTCGGGTTTCTTTCTCTTCAGGTGTTTCCTTTTGCCTTAATTTAGCACGCCGTTGTCTGTCATTTTCTAAACGCAACTGCTTCTCTTCAGGCGTCTCAGTTTCCATTAATTTAGCATATTGTTGCCTCCTTTTCTCTAAACGATCCTTTTTCTCTTCAAGCGTCTCCGTTTCTCTATTCCGTCTTCTGGGATTTTCAAGATGAGCTTCTTTCTCTTTGAGTGATTCAATTGTTACAATTGATTTAGATATTTTCTCCGATTTTTGACTAATTTTTTCGAGGCGAATTTCTTTCTCTTTGGATGTCAAGGTCGCCTTTTTTCGTGCTATTGAACTTTTCACTATTTTACTATTATTTTCTAGACAAACCTCTTTCTCTTCTGGATTCTCGATTGATTTTATCTGTTCCATATATTTTTGTCTCTTTTTTTCCAAACTAATCTTCTTCTTTTTAGGAATTTCGGATAATTTGGACTCTTTTTTAGGTTTGAAATGTTCTATCCATTGTTTCTTCTTTTTATCTAGACGCTCTCGAGCTTTCTTGAGGTTTTCAGTTTGAATATTTTTCCAATTTCGATCTTCATTGTGAATCTTTTGGTGAATTAGTTCTTCATCTTGGCTGGATATATCTGATGAACTAATAAGTAACCCTTCTGCGAAATATGTGTCGTTTTCGAGGTTTATATGTTTTGCAGTTTCGGAATCTTCAAAACTACCAAAAGATCCAATATAATTTTCAATACTAGATGTAGTTAAAGAAATAGCCATCCGATTATAGGAACTTTTATAAATATCATGAATTGTTTCTTCGCCTCCTAGTTCTTTTATATCAATGAATTCAATATCTCTGAATAATTTGCTCTCTTCCATTCTTTTCAACTAAAATATGGGACAAAATTTTCTTACATAAATCTATTATAATTAGTCGAGGAATTTAAGTTTCTTGAATGAATAAAATAGTAAGAATGAAAATAAATTCAAGTATTTACTATCTATAAAATAACTCTTAGCTATAATTCTTGCCATTTTAGTTGCTTCCTCAACCTATTTTCACTATGATCACTAATATGGCACAATATTTTTGAAACATAATTCAATTTTAATTGGTCGAGGAAATTTAGTTTCTTGAATGAATAAAATAGTAAGAATGAAAATAAATTCAAGTATTTACTATCCATAAAATATCTGTTAGTTATAATTCTTGCTATTTTAGTTGCTTCCTCAACCTATTTTCACTATGATGCATTAATATTCTAGAATTATAACTGAGGCTTCAAAAATTTTGTCCCATATGAAGGAATTAGAATATTTTGGTTGATAAAATGAGGAAATTCTTGAAGAATTATGGTTGAAAAGTTTTAATAATTTGGTTGATAAAATTGAAAAATATATTTCAACCAAGTGATATTTTATTTCAACCAAAAAATTATGTTTTCAAAAATTTCCTTCCATTTTAAAACAAAAAAGGCCAAAGTGAAAGTTTAAGGATTTAGTCTACTTTCGAAGACTGCAGAGAATGCCGATGTATTAGAATAGTTTTTTTTGCAATAAACCTGTCTCTTATTTAAAAAATGTGATGAATTCAATGGAATGTCTTAATGTTTAACAAATGAGGCTTATAAGACTGTTTATTTTCACAAGGAGAGTTGACAAACCACAATTATAAAAAGAAAGATTTAATAAAACTGACAAATTGTTAATATGTTTCCTAAAAGCTGCTCTATTGGAAAAGAAACATTCATATTTTTGATTGCATGAGAAAAATGTATATGGCACTTTATTCCCTTTTTGCATAATTCAACCAAATTTTTAATGAATTTAGATTATTAATCAACCAATTATTTAATAAAATGAGGACTACTCAGAAGGAAAAGAAAGTGGCATATAGACAGTTCAGGAATCAGAACAATCCTAATTAAAATGAATGGAAAGTATCAAGCCTTTTTAGGTCAAAAATGGATATAAGATGAATAATAGTATTTTAATTAAAAAATAATTAACATTTATATGTTAATTGAGTCGGATTTCTTGGAATATAACCCATATCAACGCCTTTAAGATAATTCCAAGCATCAGCCTTTTCAGTTTTGAAATTCCAAAAGGTCCAACCACCTTTAACTTCGTACACCGACATTTGCAGCTCCACATACTTACGAATCTTATCCTTTTCCTCTTGGCTCCAAGTAGATGCATCTTCTTTGCCCGAACAACTAAGCGCTTCCCTCACTTTAGCGCCATCATAAGTACCTTCCCATCTCGTCCCTTTGCCAATACCATTGAGCCATTTAGCGCAATCAGTGACGGCAGCTGACCATTCACCAACGATATGCGGGATTTGATAGTTGGATTTGCCATCCCTTGATTTCATCAGTTGATCTTTACGGCTACAAACCACTTGTTCCACCTTCTTATGATCCTCGGCTTCCGCTTGTAATATACCATAATCAAACACGTGATAAAAATGAGAATCGATACCAGATCCTCCATAAGTGATATCGGTCCAATCTTGCGGGGAGAAGGCATCGCTTAACCATAGGAATTGGCCAGCTCCGGTGTTTCTAATGGCGGTAACAGCTTTTTGATAAAAATCTCTAATGATTTTGATATCGATTTGGCCGCCATGAGGTTCGTTCAAGATGGCAACAGAGGTGATATCTTCGTATTCTTTAAAGGTGCTAATCAACAACTTGAGGGTCTCGATCGTGCGTTCGATGTTTTGAGGGTTGCTAGCCCAAGTTTGGCGCTCCAATCGTTGGCCACTGTTATCAAAGCCATTTTGCGACCCAGGCGCGCCGTGTAGGTCCAGGATGACGCGGATGTCATGGGCCTTTGCATACCCTAAGGCGCGCTTCATGTGTATTATTTGGCCTTGGACATAAGGCCCTTGTTCGTGAAATGCCCAAAAGCCTATGGGAATTCTCACATGATTCAGGCCTGCCTCTTTAATCTTCACAAAATCCTGTTCGGTGACAAACGTGGACCAATGCTGGCTTAGGATTGTCAGGCATTTTTCCTTGCCTACAACTTTGCAAAGTGTATGCTCATCGATGACCCCTTGGTTTTCATAAGGTTCGTAAATGCTTGGTGTGATCCATGGCTCTGTGACTAGCCACCCGCCTAAATTGACTCCTCGAACAGTGTCTTGTCCATAAGTGAACGAGTTGATGGAGCTGCTGATTAGGAGTTTTAATATGTTCATGATAAAATTAAAGTATGAGAATTATGGTTTTTATAATGTAGGGAAAATGATGGATTTGGTATTGACCGGCGTGATCACTGTTTCCTTTCTGGGCCAAGTTGTGTAAACATAAAATAGAGCAAACTTATCAAATGGAACTAACGCAATGAATGGCCTTGAGCCCTTGCATTTGATCAAGACGCCTTTTTATTTCGAGGATTTTCTATGCCTTCAATGTAACAAGATCGATCTGCACCCCCCAAAAATCCAGTAGAGAATATAAAGTGACCGACACATGGTACCTAAAGTTGGTAAAGTGTGGAGTGTTAGCTATTTATAGCATTACACAGCATGTAACTCCATTAAGCTTATTTATCTATCAAGTCATAGAAAGACTTGGTCTTTACATTCATCCCCTTGAAATGCAATGTTTACTCCTTGCTTTTGTTTACTAATCAGAGTCGCTTTGTCATGCAAATGAAAGAAAAACAAAAGAACGAGCTTCAATGTCATAAAAAGCTAATCACAAACCCAAATGAATATAAGATGAGCCCAATATATACTTATCAGCTCAATGTTTACAAGTTTGTTACTGTTATTAACCAAATCGATCATATTTGCAATAAAGGATGTCCAAATACAGGGTAGCCCAAGTAAAGTTGGACATTCTAATTTTTGCGATGGGTGGTAATAAAAAATTTATATACAGGGTTTTCAAATTGAATTGTCGCTATTTTCAGCCAAGGTTGTCGCTATTTTCAATTGAATTGTCGCATATGAAAAATAAAAGTTGATAAATATATTCAAAGTAGTAAATAAAAATGTATAAAATTTGTAGATCAATTTGCATTTTTTGTCAATCAACCATGAAATTCAATCTCTTGATTTTGGACAAAAATAAACAGTCACATGGAACAACAAAAAGCACACAACTAATAATCAAGAGATATGTGATTCAAAAAATATCGAAGCTTATTGCGACTGCTCTAAATTTCAATTCGAAGATCCAAATCTTGTGACTGTTTAAAAATGTAAAGTAGATAAAATATCTATAAATTATAAAATTTTATTACGAATAACTAGAAAACATAGTTTATAATACAAGAATTCAACATATAAGGTTGTTATAGTTGAATTGAATCTCTACCACTGACGTTTATATCGCTTTTACCACTTGGGCTTCTTTTTTATATTGTTATTGATTTATAAAATTGATTGCGCCTAGTGCGTTAATTTTTTTTAAATATTTTAATTAAATAACTATATATTTTTTCTTTATTTAACAAACTTTCGATTAAGGCCGCTTTAGTAAAACAAACACTGTAACAAGTTATAATTTCTAAAAACCAGTAATCATGATCTTCGTAAACTTCTGTTTCATTCTCTATTGGTTCTTTGTTAATACAGGCTGGTATAAAGCGCATCATATGTAAGTAATGATTTTCACAATTTTGAGTGGATATTATATTAAAGACATCGTCAATAAGCTTAAATAAATCTTCTTCATTACGTGGATTTTGTGATATCACAAGCTGCTTCCATTTTGAGAACATGGTTTCTATTAGATTGAGGAAAGGACTGTATGGAGGAAGCCGCATAACAGAATGTCCAGAGTTTCTAAAGTTTCTCTGACTTCTGTAGCTCGGTGGAAGGTTGCATTATTAATAAACGAAGATAAATGACCCCATTCTTTCCTCCTCAATTCTTTCGATAATTGAGTCAATAAAAGCCAGGAAAGATTGGGTGTTAAATGCCTCGTCTTTTTTGGCAAAATGAAACGTTCCAAACATTCCCATAGCAGCGCAAATTGTGATATTTCGTGAGCGTAATTGATTAACCATTTGGATCGCATCACGCACAGATTTGGCATAAGCTCTTCTACACCGCATACTTGCATTAAACCCAAGTTCATCTATAAATAACACATTTCTACCATCTTGCTGTAATACTGCATTATAAAAGTCAATAGAATATGGGTTTTCTGGCTTTTATCTGGGAAGGAGAATTCCTCCATGCTGTTAATCTGGTTTCTTCTTTCAAAGTAAAATTGAGTCTTTTTAGTTGATTATAAACCGTTGAAACGCAGCAGTTTATTCCATGGACATCAAAAGGTTCATTTTCTATTTCTTTTAGAGATGTAGAGCAATTTTTAAATAGTGTCAACTTGATTGTCTGTTGGCCGTTTTCGTGTATTTTTCTTTGGAGGTTTCATCCCATTAATTTAGAGGTTACTCTTACTTCTTCCTTATACGCTTTTATATTTCTTTGGACAGATCTTGCCGAACAACTAAAAGATGTAGCAATATCAGAAGAAACCATCCCATTTTTCCATGCAGAAATAATTCTTTTCCTAATTTCTGGACTAATATTTTTTGGACGATTTGAATTTATAATAGTACTTACGTTCACAGTTCTTACAGATTCCATTCATAATTTTAATAAATGTCTGTTGACTTATATATCCGAAAAATACTTTGCCATTTGCCATCTTTATCAGCTTTAAAAATACTTAATCTTTAAGATTTTATGAAAAACTATGTTTTCTAGTTATTCTTTAATACAAATTTATAATTTATAGATATTTTATCTACTTTACATTTTTAAACAGTTACAAGATTTGGATCTTCGAATTGAAATTTAGAGCAGTCGCAATAAGCTTCGATATTTTTTGAATCACATATCTCTTGATTATTAGTTGTGTGCTTTTTGTTGTTCCATGTGACTGTTTATTTTTGTCCAAAATCAAGAGATTGAATTTCATGGTTGATCGACAAAAAATGCAAATTGATCTACAAATTTTATACATCTTTATTTACTACTTTGAATATATTTATCAACTTTTATTTTACATATGCGACAACCTTGGCTGAAAATAGCGTCAATTCAATTTAAAAACCCTGTATTTAGCCAATTTTGTTTTTTTTAAAATAAATAACTTTTCAAAATGGAAAATAAAAATATATCTATTGAATATCAAAATAGAAATAGAATAAATGTTTATTAGAATCTGAAATGTCCTCTACAGAAATATCACGTCAACTAAAATGCCTTCGACAAACTGTTTACAATATGAAGAAAAAAGGCAAAACGATAAGGAAAAAAGGGTCTTGTGGAATAGAAAACTTTGCGCAAACACTAAAAAATTTACAAAGCCTAATATGAAAGAAAAACATGGAGTTTCTGATAGAAAATGCGCTGTCAAGTTAAATTCTAGTTTAAGCTATCAAAAATGTAACAAAACTATAAGTAGAAGAACAGTGCAAAGATATAGAAAATCAACAAATTTGGGGAAATATGCTTATTCAAGACAAAATAAACCCCTTTTAAGTCAAAAAAATATCGATGATTGAATTAAGTTTGGTCAAATTGTTGAAAATGCAGGCTTTTAACTAAAGGCCCAAGAGAAATAGAATTAGTTGATAATATCTTATTTACTGATGAATCTCATATTCAACTTTATACTCAATTAAACAAAAGGAATAATCCATATTATA
>NIPM01000649.1:0-64829 GCA_002738285.1 Holacanthella duospinosa
CTTGGCACTAGATATTAATTTGCATAATATTATTATTAATTAAAATTCGCTTACCTTTTTGCGTAAAACGCCGCAATATATCGTTTATTTTTAAAATAAATATTCCCCTTCTAATTATTTTTGTTCTTTGACAGGAATAACGGACCACACCTTAATACATCCTATACTATACAAGTAAATAATTTTGTCATTAAACCCAGATCTCGTTTATATCGATCCAAAGCAATTTTTTTGTTTAGGTTGAATGATAATTATATAATCTAGTTTTTTGTATTAAAATAAAAGGAATACACAGCGAAAGAAATGGTGTTATTTTAATAAAAATATTTTATTATACAAAAATATAAACGTATTTTAGCTGTTTCTGCATTTATTCTTGTATCACCTTCTATCTTTCATTTCATCATACTTGTTATACTTGAACATGTGAAATTTTAATGCAAATTGGTCATATCCAAATAATAATCGTATCTTTTCACATTTAGACACAGAAAAACAATTGTACTTATAGAGTTATAGAAATTTTTATCCGTATTCCTCTCAAAGAGTTTAATATTAGGGCGTTCCGAGCAAACAGGAACTCGAAAATTTTCAAATAAAAAAGTTATTAATAAATATTAAAAAGTTGAAAATTAGTATGTTTATAGATACGAACCTTCTGCATCTATTACATTTATCCATCTTTCGGGTAGCTTCTGGATACCATTCATAAAACCTTTAGAATTAAGCTCCAGAATTGCACTTTATAGCTGAATTTCTAGTTCATTCTAATCGTCGTAAATATTCTCTTTTAATTTTCTCTTTAATTGTCCAAAACAATTGAAATCAGGTGGGCTAATACCAGGGCTATAGGGAGTATGATCCCAAATCCGAATATTTTCATCAAAAAATACTGCTTTATAAGCTTTGATTTATGTGGTCTAACATTATCATGTAATATTATAGGCACCTTGAATTTCCTATCAGATAACCATTTGTCTAATAATTCGATTAGGAAGTTTTTATAGACATCTGCAATTACTGTCTCTTTATGGGCACAGACCTTCCAATAAGCAACACCTTGAAAATCCATTGCTAGTATTAGCATTCTCATTCATATTTAGATTGAAATACAAATTCAGGTGGTTCTTCATTCTTATTTCTCCAAGATCGAATCTGGTCACGTTGGGGTTGCATGTATAAAGACACCCAAGTTTCATCTATTGCCAAAGTTCGATTAATTAAGTTATTTTGTCTCAATAAGAGTTGCATATTGTTTTTGCATGGTAACATTCTATGTTCTCTTTGTTCATCCGTAAGAAAATGAGGTGCCCATTTACTTAATAATTTTTTCATTTGTAAATCTTCTGTTAAATATCAAAATACTGTTGTTTTACTACAATTTACACTCATGGAAAGTTCGAGGAAAAATCATGTTCTAGTTTGGGCCAACAATTCTTTAATTTTATCTATTACATTTTCATTTTTCGAGACATCACTTGTATCACCTTCACTTATATCTTTGACTACATTGTAGCCGCTCTTAAACTTAGTAACTAAATTTTTTACTGTGTTTAGTTTATAGGCACTCTTTCCAACTGATTCAACTAATTATTTATCAATTATCCCATAACTGTATCCCAGAATTACGTCAAATTTGATGAAAATCCGCTGTTCTTTATCTGAAATTAAATCTTTTAATTGTTGCAAGCTATTCATGATAATATTAAAAATATAATTATTTATAAATAAAGCTTGTAGTCTATATAAATTAATTAAAAAGACTTTGTATTATTAGTATATTATTAAAGGCGTAATTAAACAAATCTCAACTCCCTCTTTGCGCGGAACGCCCTAATCTTTTACTCATTTGAAATTTTAAAATCTATTATTTAGCTTTAAAGCTACCAAGTTTTTTCACAAATAATAACAATGCGATTTTACTGCAAAATAATGAACTTTCTATTAAAATATTTGAAAATGTATACAAGTAAAGTTTAATCAGGACAATGGTATGATTATTTTGTTTTTATTAAACTAATGAATATTTAAGGAAAAAAGTAATATTTCCAAGATACTTCGCTTATTTTCTCAGT
This sequence comes from Holacanthella duospinosa, assembly GCA_002738285.1. Lineage (NCBI taxonomy): Eukaryota > Metazoa > Arthropoda > Collembola > Poduromorpha > Neanuridae > Holacanthella > Holacanthella duospinosa. The sequence goes on from NIPM01000649.1 coordinate 2,076, forward strand.
TAATTTTTTACAATTGATCCCAAACTTTATGTTAAACGAGGCCTAACTGCATGAAAAAAAGTCCGGGAAGACTCATTTTTTGATAACTTTTTCAAAAAAACAAAATATATTTAAACGATATTAATATCTAGTATAAATATAATAAAATATACATATTTATGTATTTAAACCATGAATTTTTATGTAAATTTAATTTAAAAATCCGATTTATCTAAATATGGTGTAAAATAAAACCGGGCAAATATAATTAAAAAGAAGTATGCTCACCTCTATTCCTCACCACCTCTTCACAGCGATTTTGCATAGTGCCTATCAGCATCCTGCACATTTCTGGAGTTATTTCATGCCAAACTTCACCAACAATATCTTCCAATTGCTTCTTAGTTGTAGGTGCGCGCTTTCTTACTTCACGCTTTACATGATCCCAGAGATACTCTATAGTATTGAGATCCGGTGACTGACTGGGCCACTCTAGTATCATGTAGCGGTTTTTGAAGAAATCTTTTAGATAATTAGATGTATGCTTCGGATCATTATCCTGCATAAATATAAAATTATAAATTAGGCCAAGAAACTCCTTTGATTCATCAAGGCAGATTGTCAAAATCGTTTTTACAAGTATTTATCCATAACGCGATTGATAAATACCAGATTCCCTACACCAGCTGAGCTCATACAGCCCCATACCATGACGCTTTTACCTCCATTTTTCACAGTTGGTGTAGTATTATTATCTAAAAGCTCTTGATCTGGTTTAATCCAAACCTTTTCTCTTCCATCTGATGAATATATGTTTATTTTCGTCTCGTCGCTAAATAATACTAAGTCGCATTGCTTCAGAGTCCAGTTAGACCATTGCTCAGCCATAAGCAACCTGTGAGTAATGTTTTTAGATGACAGAATTGGTAGATTTTTTGGCACTCTACTTTTGAAACCGAGCTCATTCAATGCGCTTATAATGTTTTTATTGCAGGCAACTTTTCCGGTTTCTTCCTCAAGTTCCTTGCATAGTTCTCTACTTGATATTTTAGGATCTGCTTCTACACATTCTAATAAAACTGTCTTGTCTTTATTATCTAAAGCCTTGGAGCGGCCACTGCCTCTCAGCCTCAATACAGTACCATGTAATTTATATTTTAAAATTATTTCATGAACTATTGATTTTGGTATTTGGGTTTCCTTTTGTATCACCCTTTCGGTTAAACCCTCATTATAGTAGTTTATAACCTGAAACTTTTTTGCTAAATTACATTCTTCTTGATTTATTGTGTTAGCTAAACCATTTTCTAATTTTTTTAGAGATAATCTTCTTATTTTTTATCAGATATTTAATATATTGCCCGGTTTTATTTTACACACCCTATTTAGATAAATCGATTTTTAAATTAAATTTACATAAAAAATACATTCTATAAATACATAATTTATGCATATTTTATTATATTTATATTAGATATTATTATCGTTTAAATCTATTTTGTTTATTGAAAAAGTTATTATCAAAAAATGAGTCTGCCTAGACTTTTTTTCATGCAGTGTAAGTGTACATATATTTTAAACTTGGACATTTTAGACAAGGAAAAAGTTCAAAATATTATATAAAATGTATAATTTAATCCAAGAAACTTTTACTTTGGCTAATGAGGACTCCTTTAGTCAGTTCACTGGGTATCTTTTATCCTTTTATTTGCAGTGGTATCATCGAATATGGCTCTTAATTTTCGTTCAGAGTAGTCCCTTTTTGATTCTTTGCTTAAGTCGACCAAATTTTTAATGAATCTGGATTATTCTCACTCTTGTTCAACCAATTATTTAATAAGTAAAATGGGGACTACTCTGAACGAAGATAAAGTGCCATATGGAAATTATCATTTAATATTGTAATACCATTGCCAGATGCTATTACTGATATCTTATCTTGAACAAACGCAGTCATACTTAAATTATATGATCCTCTGGTTCCCTAAAATAGACAACTGTTGGATGCTCAAAAGTTTCAATCTGGGTCGCTTTTAAATCATGAAACCTCTGATTAAGACGCAACGAATCCTTTTTTAGATCTTCTTTTAAAAAAAACGATACAATCACCGTTGGATTGACCACAGCACATCAAATATACAGTGATTATTACTTAATGCACGTAAAATACTATTTAATATACATAAAGTATTTATTAATATACGGAGACTATTAGTCAACATAAGGTCATTATTTAATATACGGAAAATACACTATGTCGCACGGAAATTCGGACACCCTATTTTTTGTAAACCAAAGCGTCAATTCGGCTTATAAATAAATATGAATAAAAAAATTAGATATATTTAACTTGTATTATTTTTAATATTTATTTATCACTATTTTTTATTAAAAAATTTAAGAATTCAAAATGGAAATTTATTGATCCAGCACGAAAATTTGGACATTCAAAAATCAATAACTACTATACTTTCCACGAGCTTGTAACACTTCTTTTACACGTTTAGGCATTGATTTAATTAAGTTTTTTATAAAATTGTTGGGCAAGCTATTCCATAATCTTTTTAGCTCTGTTTTTAACTCATCTGGATCATCGAAGTTTCCCCCCTCAACTCTCTCTTCATATACCGTGTTTTTCCTATTAGAAGCCCTCCCCTTAATACGAGCCCTAGGGTTCATGTTTTTGATTTCATAAAAATTTATCCCCTGTAATTCTTTATGAAAAATTTTCAACCCTTGTAAGAATTTAATTAATAGAAGAAAGTAAAAGAAAGGCTTACAGTATTAGTTATAAAAGAGCTATTATAAAAGAATCCGAGCAACCAGGAAATTCTTTAAACAAAGTAGCAAGAAAATACAATTTAGACCTTAGAATGATTAGACGTTGGAAAAAAATTCTAGAAGATGCAGATGGAAATACACAAAGATTAAAAGGTGCAGGAAGAAAATGCATAATCGAAGGATTGGAAATTGTTTTATTTAATTGGATAATTAATAGGAGGATTCAGAGCTTTATTGTTACTAGAAAAATGATTCAGGAAATGGCTTTAAAATTATACGAAGAAAGCGACATAGATAAATCATTTAAAGCATCGTCTCATTGGTTAGATAATTTTTTAGGACTCTTCGAACTATCACTCAGAAAATCAACTACATTGTTTAAAATTCCAGACGACCTTATTGTTGAGCATGTTATTTAGTTTGAGAATTTTTTAGATAAAATATCATGGGATTCATATAAGCTGGAAAATATTATTTTAATGGATGAAACAGCTATTTATTTTGGAGAAGAAAGTGGGACCACTATTGATCGTAGAGGAGCAACCTCAGTTTACTTAACATCAACAAACTATGAAAGCTCTCGACTAACTGTCATTTTAGCAATCCGTGGAGATGGTAAAAAAATGAAGCCTGCAATTATAGTAAAAGTAACACTGAAACTATTAAGAACAAGAATGACCATCAAATTTTATGTAGTCCCAAGGCTTGGTCTACCCAAGGACTATTGAGAAAATGGATATACTCAGCATTTAAACCTCTTATAAGAGGTATTATTGTATGGGATTCTGCTCAGACCCATCGCGCAAGAGATATGAAGAGTTATTTAAATGAAAATTTGATAGATCAAATAGTTATTCCTCCAGGAACCACATGCTATCTTCAAAGTCTTAATTTGGTAATCAAAAAGCCATTTAAATATTATTTAAGACTTGAAATTAGAGATTATATGGAGAATTGAATGATTCGAAATGAAAGAAATAATCTCATCAAGCCTTCAATAGACGAAGTATCAAAATTGGTTGTTAACGCATGGTCTAAAATAAGCCGGGAGATGTGTTATAAAGCACTGGTATTGTATTATATGAACTCTGATCGTGATTTTTCCAAAACTGCAATATTCAATCACGAAAGAGTGGGTGAAAGTGTTCGAAATGCATTAATTAACCCAGCCCAGGAAATTATCAATTTGGATGAAGATATTGAAGATGATGATCCTTTAGTCATAAGCTTATGAGATTAAATGATTTTCAAATAAAATCATTTATTTTTTAAAAATATGAAACTCAAAAAATTCCACGTTCAATAAAAGCCCTCCCCCAAATAAAAGCCACCGGGCTTTTATTAGAACTTTTTTAAGCCAAAATTTATTACAAGCCCCTGGCTTGTAATAGGAAAAACACGGTAGGCCCAGATGTGTTCAATTGCATTTAAATCGGGACTTTGGCTTGGCCAAACCAAAGTTTTGACTTCTTTTTCCCCCAAGATATTTCCCAATGAGCTTAGAAGTATGCTTGGGGTCATTATCGTGTTGAAATACGAAGTCATTTAGTCCCACTTTCTTTGTTGATTGTATTAAATTGTACTTTAATATATTCAAATAACTATATCTATACATTTTACCATCTATAAAAACCAAGTTTCCAACTCCTTTGTAAGAAAAATATTCCCAAACCATCACACTACCTTTGCCAAATTTTACTATCTTTTCTACATACTCAGAATCAAGTCTTTTAGATGGAGGTCGCAATACATATGAACAGCCATCTAAATTATAAATATTAAATTTACATTCATCTGAAAATATAACATTTTCCCAGTAATTATCAGGTTGAAATATCCAATTTGCACACAACTCTTCCCTTTTCTTTATATTTTTTGACGGCATTAAAGGTTTCCTGTCAGGGAAGTAAGCATATATGTTAAGGCTATTTAAACATATTCTAAACGCATCATCTGAGACAATTTTATCCTTATTTTCTTTAAAGATTTTGTTCATTTTTGGGGCACTAGCTTTTGGGTTTTCTTCATGAATGGTCTTTATAGCTTTTATATCGGCATTACCAAGTACATATTTACCTCCACAGCCTCTATTTCTCTGAATTGAGCCCGTTTCTTCGAACCTTTTGAGGTAATCGCTTATTGTGGACTTGGATATACAGGTCAAACTTTCAATCTCTCTAAAAGAACACCCTTCTTTCCTAAGTGCTAAAATCTGTCCAAATACAAAATTAACAATATTTGTCATTGTTTTTCTAATATTTTATTCCTTAAGTCTATTATTTTCTGAGTTTTGTGTGAATAACGAAAATGACCGAATTTCCGTGCTGGATCAATAAATTTCCTTTTTGATTTTCTGTCTTTTTTAATAAAAAATAGTGATAAATAAATAAATATTAAAAATAAAACAGTTTAAATATATCTAATTTTTTATGCATATTTATTTATAGGCCGAATTGACGCTTTGGTTTACAAAAAATAGGGTGTCCGAATTTCCGTGCGACATAGTGTAGATCAAATCAAAAATTTCTGATTAAACAATAAAATAGTCAATTTAAGCATATAAATATAGTTATTAAATTATTTATTCCATTAAAAACGAGAAGGGAAATCTTAATTAACTTTCATAAGGTCGCTAGACTTCAACTTTTAGTAAATGCTGGAGTTAACAGCAACAGATAAAGAAGACTATGAAAATATAACCAAAAAGTTTACCTACATTCTATCGAGTTGTCTTTGGCTCTTCTTATATGTCTGGTCGAATTGGTTGGGTTATTCTTCAGGATAGAATCTACAGAAAGAAATTCCACTTCTTCACTAAAATACATAAGAAATGGAGTCTCTAGGAAAGGACGTTTGAATATAAACTATTAATTTAGTAGCTCTCTTGGTTTTGTTTCTCAATTACCAATAAATTGCTTTTATTATTAAAAATGAGCAAAAAACATGCTTTCTACTCCTTCTATTCGAATAGAAATAAAGATATTTATTGAAGGCCAGCAAAAGAATCTATGGGAATATTTAATCCTAATCACAGAATCAAATTGAGAGAATAATGGTCCAAAAAAGATTGGATAAGAAATATAATAAAAGAAAAAGCATATAAAGTTTAGAGTTTTAGTTATATAATAAAAATTGAATTCAAGCGAAATTGTGCAGACACAAAAAATAATCAGAATTTTGTTAAAAAGACACAAGAAGAATAAAATAGAGGTTTATATAAAAATAGCATTCCCAATCACTCTTTCACATTTTTTCTACAAAATATGAATGCTATGTTGAAAAATGAGAAAACGTGATTGAAAATGCTATAAATAATGAGATGAAAACGACACCTGCAGGATTCGAACCTGCGCTCCCAAGGGAAATGGCTTAGCAGGCCACCGCGTTAACCACTCCGCCAAAGTGTCAACTTTACTGTACAAAAATTAAAATATATTGTATTCAATAACAAATTGACAAAAACTGCAAAAATTGAGCAAAAACAAAATTATATTTAAATATTTAACCATAGAGTAATTTTTCAAATGTTTCAATAAAACATATTTATTAGAACTTTAAGTGGTTAAATAATTCATTTAAAAATATTCGAAAGATTTTTAAATCACGTTTATAAAGGACTCCCTACTTAAAGGATTTGCTTATACCAAAAGACCAAGCTTAGCCAATATGACCAAATTTAGACCGGTCCCCCTACCCAAAATGATTACGCAATCATAATCATAGCTGGGTAATATTCTTTATACGCAAATTACTCCCGCTTTTCTTTCCATTCTTCATAGGCTTAATATGTTATCATAGTACACTCTCCATTCTCCAAATTTCTTTCTAATGAATTAAGCTAATTACCAAAATTCTCCCAATCCATTCCTCAAGTAGAACTAGGGCAGGATTGAGTTCTAACTTGGTCTGTTCTCACCCTCCCTCAAAAAACGTTACTATTGCTAGCTATGAAAAATGAGAGTCTTCAGCTCTTTGTTTCAACGATTTTTTTATTAGAACTGTAAGTGCTTTTACACATTTTATATTATCATGTTTCTCCAATTTTTGTCAACTAAAAATAACCAAAGGTAATTACAGGGTTATTCATTTTTATATACCCATTTTCAAATAAATTATTGTTAACATTATTAATTCTTACAATAGTAGCGGATTGTTATTTAATAACAATCTCATCAACAATACGGACTTATTTGGACACTTATTTTTGTGTAGGACACTTTTATTATTTTATCTAATAATCTCAACCAAAATATTATTTAAAATAAAGAAAAAATTGTCGAAAAATAAAAAACTACCTTATACAAAAATAAATTGCCATTTGATAGGAACGAATTGTTATTTAATAAAAATTTCCATTTTAATGCTAAATCAAAAGTGGAGAATAATAATAGATTATTAAACAAATAGTTACTAGTATAAGAAAAAACTAGTTAACTATTTGAAAATTTCAGTTATTGAAATAAAAAGAATTCAATAAATCAATTTTTAAGATAAAATAGTAAATGCTACACTACGCTAACACTAAAACTATAGAAAAGATATTTTAATTAAATAAAAGGTTCCCTCCTTCGTGCTTTATCCAACCAACTCCTCATATTTCTATAGAATGCATTACATTGAATGGAAAAGTCATTTTCATCTGACAAAATACTATCAAGTATTTCTTCGGTTGTTAAGTTTGGTTGAGTAGTTTTCACTGCTTTAAATTTGGCTTTTATCATCGAAAAAAACTCCTCAATTGGATTCAGCTCCGGTGAATATGGAACAAGATATTTAAATAGAATTTTATGAGCTCTTAACTTTCTTTGAACCTCTGCGGACTTGTGAAACCGAGCATTATCCATTACTATAACCTTGTTTGAGTTCAAGGCAAAATATGGAACAAGTTTTTCTGTTATGAATTCATCGAAGGATTTAGTGTTGAAGGTTCCAGTTTTATATCTGTAAGAAACCATACCATTAACACTAATCGCACAGATAAGGCTCCTATTTATCCCTCGATTTGCTGGGACAGTCACAAAAGCGGGTGTATTTTGTACAGAATATCCGTAACTTCAACGAGTATGTTCATTGAACCCTGTCTCATCAAGAAAGACGAGATTCTCATCAGTCATTCTTGAAATCTCCACGGCATATATTACCCTGGCATCGAGTCTTTCTTTCTTCTGGTACGAGAGTCAACCTCTTCCTTGTGAAATTCATCTTCTTTATCCTTCTGGAAACTGTAGCTTGAGAAATTCTGATCTCCTGATGCTCATATATTTTCTCTTGCAATTCTTTCTCGATATAAGAATTGTTACAAGTTAGTGCTTTTTTGATCACTTGATCGATATCTGTGAATGCCTCCTTCCTAGCCTTACAAGTCTCACTTCTCTTCTGTCCCGCAGGAACAAATGTCTCGCCTCTCTCACGTTTTTTAGTGATATTAATAATGTTTTTTTGGTAGAGATTTACTGCATCCGCTATATCCTTGATCTTATGCTTTCCTGAGCTAGCCATACAGTCAACCATTTCAAAAATCTTGGCAGTTACAGTTTTTCTAGGTTTCCTCATCATATTAAGACTACAATTTAAAAATGTGTATATAAAATTGAATACATGAGTATATATATTGTAAATGAACCTAAAGAGGCCACATAATAAAATAAATTTCCAACCAATTATAAAATGGGTTTAAATTATAATATGGTACAAACCCGTATAATAAGTCCCAAATTAATTTAATTAATCATATTTTTTCTTATTAAATCATTATTTTTTCAATTTCTAATAATAAATAATAATTTATCAATCTCAAAAGTTTTCAAAAAAAAATTCTTGAAATTTTCACACTTCATTCAATGTGCCAACTTTTATTTAAGAAAACTCAATATTACAAGAAACTTATCTCATAACCCAATGCAAGAAGACTGTTATTCATACAATTTAATATCATGTATGGAATTAACACTATTCCGACTATGTTGGGCAAAAACGCCCAACCGAGCTTTATTCTTTAAATTATTAAGCCCCAATAATAGTTATTTTCTTGACTTTTCATAAATTTTCGAAATAAAATGTATTATTTATAAAATAGAAACTTAGATCATCTCTGAGAGTAGCAAAAACTGTTTTCCCAGACTGAACTGTTGGATCTTAAAATTCTAAATTATTAATATCAGTTAAAAATACATTTAAAATAGAGAAAAATGTGAATTACAAAGAAAATGTAAAATTTACAAATATTGTTGTATATTTATTTGTATTTTCTTATTATTTGTGAAGTTTTAAAGTTCGTGCTCAAAAATAATAGAACATTATCATGAATTTTTTTATCAACTTTTTAATCTGAATATTGAATATTATTATATACAAGAAATGTTCAAAAATAGAAAAGCACAAGAGGTCATCAATAACATGCTTTTATCCGATAGTAATGATGATATAGATGAATTATTAGAAGAGGAAGAATTTTTTACTTATAAAAATGGACAAAATGAAGATTATTATGAGTATGAAATAGAAAATGAAAGCGAAAAAGAAGATATAATACCTACCAAAATACCAAATAAAAAAATTCTAATAAAAAAATGATTAGTGAATAGCATTGACAAATCTTTGGACATAGAAAATTTTGATAAATGTGAGCCTATCAACTTAGTAAAAAATTATGCACAAGCCCTGGAGTAAATGAGCAAAAACATTGGTCTAACCAACCTCCCTCTGTTGTCGGAAGGCGACTTAGGCACCTCATAATAAGTGGGAATCAAAACTCAATCAAAATTTAACTGAAATAGAAGTGTGGCAGATGTTAATAATTGAAGATATTCTGAAAGTTATTGTAGACTCAACAAATATAAAAATAGGAAATTTTATTGCTGAAAATCCACATGTTTTTTTCAAGTATTCGTATGTTAAATATACAATTAGTGACGAAATAAAAGCATTTATTGGCTTAAATTATGCAAGAGGGCTACTAAACTGGAGTCTATTATCTGTTGATCATTTATTCGGCGATGAAATAGGACATCCTATCTTAGGTTCTTGTCTTGGAAAAAACAGATTCGTCTTTTTACAACGCATGATTTCATTTGAAGATCCCTACATCAAAGAAAAAAATTGGCAATTTGACAGGTTTTCGGCATTTCGTAAGGTATTTGAAATATTAAATAAGAATTGTGCTACTGCAATGAATCCTCATGATTTTTTGTCATTAGATGAAACTTTGTATCCACTAAGAAGTCAAATTGGGTTTAAAAAATTCAATAAAAATATGCCATCAAAGTTCGGATTGTTATTTAGATCTATAAATTCTGCCAGAGTGCCTTATACTCACTTTTCTAATGTTTATTCTGTAAAACCCGTTGGAGATATTTCAAAATGTGAATATTATGTTAATGGTACAGATGAATGTATGAAATCACTTGTAAATGGACTTAATAATTTCGCTGACCTCAAAGGTAGAAATATCACTATGGACAGGTTTTATTCTTCAATTCCGATAGCTGAATGGCTCCTTTTAAATAATATCACTATGGTTGGTACTACCGACATGAACAGATCAGGAATTCCAAAAGAAGTTAAAGATTTAACTGGAAAGGAAGATTTTAGTTCTGAGTATTTTTTGGAAAAATCAAATAACAATATTGTATTATGCTCATACATCGTGAATACGAAAAGTTCTTGCAAAATAAATGTTCTTATGATTACTAAAATGCCTCCTATAATGGGTGTGACAAAAGATAACGGAAAAAAGAAGCCTTCAATTTATAAATTTCATGATTTTTCGAAAGGTGGGACTGACATTGTAGATCAAAGAATTAGTTATTATTCAAGTAAAGTCAATGGACTTCTGTAGCTTTTTCTTATATTTTAGATACTGCCAGAGTAAATTCAATGACATTTTTCAGGTTGGCGAATGAAAAGATCCCTCAAAATATGAATTCATTTGATTTTGGGTGGTCGTTAGTTTTAAAACTAACAATTCCATTTATACAATAAAGACCTAGAAATAGTTTAAAAGAATCTACATTAAGAAAAATGCTCATATTTATTATGAAGATACCATCCGACTTTCAAGAGGCAGAGATACAAAATAGAGATAGGAAAAGATGCAAAGTATGCGTTGAAAATTTGAAAAATAGGCCGAATCACTCTAAAAAATATATATCATTAACAAAAACCAAAAATAAATGCCAAAAATGTGAAAATGCCATTTGCAAATTTCATTCCGTTTTAGTATGCAATTGTTGCCAATAGTAATTTTCCTTTTAATAAAAACATCAAAATACAACTTATTTTTATATTCATTTATAACAAAAATCCAAAATTAGCGCAATTAGGCATTTTTGCTCAACACAAGTGCTAACGTATGGGTTCGAACATAGTCAGAATAGGGTTAAAGATAAGAATTAATACATATAGCGATAGAAGTCTTCAGGACTTTTGACAAATAATATTATAATGATGAATATAGAGTATTAGATAAAAACGTCATTATAAAGCGAGTTGAAGTTTCATCTTTTTAATTAAAAATAGTTAAATTTGCAAAAGAAAAATCCTCATAAACTTATTTAAACATTAATTACAAAAAAATTGTTTAATTTTTAAAAAAAGAGAAAGATGAGACAAAGCCGTTGAGTTGGTAACCTCTTTTTTTATTAAATTTTATTTAAAAATAATAATATAAATAAAAATCAAAGCCTATTTTATTAGTTGAAAAAAGGTGCATAATTATGAAAAATGGTATATATAAAATTATATGAGAACTCATAGATATAAATTGAATGAGTGTTTTTAAATAAATTACCTCAATATATTTATTTTTAAAATGATTTCAAACAATATAAAAATGAATACATGTGTATATAAAAATGAATAAATGTATATATAAAAGTGAATAACCCTGTAATGATACATATAGAATATTAGAATTAATTTATCATTTAATCTTAATCTAGGTAGTATGTGAGACATCTCTCTAAATTTAATACATTTTAGTCATTGATCTGATAATCTTTGAAAAGAATACGAAATTGACATGTTTGTGTCGAGTTGGTCAATAAATTACATTGAAACTTCTATAAAAGTACATTATAATTTCAATTCATAGTCTTGTTTTCTAAGTTTTTGAATTATCAACATTTTGAATGGAATCAACGCCAAAAACTTAAGTGCATTCAACCCAAATCAAAAATATTATATCATACAGGGTGGCGCAAGTAAATCTGGACACTTTTTAAAAAACTTATAAAATGTTTAATAAATCTATTGAATTTAAATAAAAAATATATATTTATATAATAATAAAATCTAATAATTGGTGTTTCCACTATTAACTTTTTTCATTTCTTGGATTCTTTTAGGAAAAGATCTACACATGTTTTTAATTGTGTTTAGATCGAAATTTTGCCAAGTTTCACAAACTCTTTCAATTAATTCATCTCTTGTTTGAGGTTGTGGAGAAATATGTACTGATTCTTGAAGAATACTCCATATGTGTTCTAAGAGATTTAAATCTGGACTATTTCCAGGCCATTCACCTTTTCCCCAAACTCTTGGAAAATAAGACTCTAAAAGCCTCATATTGGTTTTTGTTCCATGGCATGGAGCACCATCCTGAACAAAAGTTGCTTTATTTTTATTCTTTATTAAATTATTATCATTTAAAGCATCTATATATATTGGAATAATTTTTTCTTCATAATATTTTCCATCGATTTTTTGATCTTTTTCAACTATATGCAACTTTGTAATTCCATTTGCACACACACCTCCTGCCATCATTATTCAAACCGAGTTTTTGGGTGTATTAATTTTCGGAATTTTTGTTTTATCTTCTGTATAGTATGGGCTATCTTCTTGTTTATATTACCATGTAACATTATTTTAGAATCATCTATAAATCAGGTATTATCTACCAATTGTATTGATCTTGGGCCATTCGTTAAAACCCAGAATTTTCGACAATTTCACCAAATTTTATGCGATCTTTAATATTTTTTCACTCATAAGGGTTTAACTCGTCTTAAATAAGCTGTTTTTCCCCAATTTGTGCTTTTCCTATATCTTTGAACGGTTCTTCTACTAATATTTTTGATGATTCCTTTATCTTTATATTTGAGATTTAGTTCTTTAGAACATTTTCGATCAGAAACACCTACTTTTTCATTCATATGACGTTTAATAAACTTTTTATCATTTAAAGTGACTTTTTTATTCCATTTCACTCTCTTTTTTCTTTTTAGACTTATTCGATTATTCACAGAATAGACTGTCTAGAGCATTTTAATGACGTGAAATTTTTGTAGGTGACATTCCGATGTCTATTAATGATTTAATTCGAAGTCTATTTTCATATTCAATAGATCTTTTATTATTCTTCATCGTTAAATTTATATTTTCAATAAAAATTTAAAATTTAATTATTTATATTTATTTATTTATATTTATTTTTGTTCCCACACCTTTTTAAAATTTTAGTGTCCAGATTTACTTGCCTCACCCTGTATGTGTATGTTTTTAAAATCGAGAATAAATGAATCAAATAAAATAGAGTTTAGTTGTAAAGTGGAGCACTTTTTCAGATAATTCTCTTTTCTTTAAAGAATCGTTTCAAGTAAAATATTTGCCAAATTCCAACGGCAGCTAATGCTACAATAGAAATAAAACTGTAACGGAAAAGTGTTTGTTTGGTAAGTTCTAACAGATTAAAATATTAAAATAATACCATGAGAAGCTAATTGAGAACCTTCTTTCATTCTTATATATTCCAAATTTTGAACAATTCTTTTAAATCTTTCTAATTGTTCAAATATTTCTTTTTCTTGTGGTTTCAATTTCTCTGCCTTGGCTATTCTCTCTATTTCCTCTTCCGTCTTCCCTACCTGTACAAATATGGAAACAGGTCTTTTGTAAGTATCACTTGGAGGTATCCCTTAAAACATTAAAAACAAATATACCTGGCGCCAAAATGTTGGTCAAGCAAAATTTAACATCCATAGACTCTTGAGTCGTAAAAGTAAACCTTCCTTCCTTGAGGTCTTTTTTAACAACATAATGATTTGGTATTGGGGATTTATCAAACACCTAAAATAAAATATTGCTATTTACTTCCAAGTTTATTGTTTGGCTCATTCCATCTTCGGCCTTTAATTCTGCAGTAACATGGGTACCTTTTGCAAACCACATAGCGAGACATTTTTCTTGTGGACTGCTGCTTTGTGAAGCAAATAAGTCAAATGATACTCTATTGGCTAGTGTTGCTCCAAATAAGAAGAATTTCATTTCAAACACGTAATGAAAAATTTGTAGAAACTCCATTACAGTTGATCAGCTCGAGAATTCACGAAAGATCAAGGAAAAGGATTCATAGATTTCAAAAAAATTATTAGAATCTAAAAATATATAGTTTATTTCATTATATTAAGTGTGAAAGTGTTTTGGCATTGCTCTTCATTGTAAAAATTCAAACTTTCACATTGATACAAAAAAGGCTAAGAAAAATAATGCAATGTTAAAAATAACAATAAATTGTATTTGTATAATTATTTTATAAAATGAGGACCTTTAGTTAAAACTCACTTTGATCTTGTAGATCAAAAATATGATGATAAATATTAAAAGATGTTTATAAAATATTCTAAATGAGTTTCTTCTTCTTAAAATACGCTTTGTAATAAAATATCTGCCCTATACTTATTATAAGATAGATGAATGTAGATATCCAACAATAAGTTAGAAAATTGTTTTTTGTTGTTTCTATAAAAAGGTTAATTAAATAAAGAATACCATGTGCAACTCCATTTTTATTAGTTAGTTTCATCTCTCGGTTAAAACTTTCACTTGCTTTCCTTAGTTTGTCACTTAATTTAAATAGTTCTTTTTCTTTTGGTTTGAGTTTCTCAATATTGGTAATCTTGTCTAATTCTGTTTCTGTTAATCCGACTTGTACATCTAATATAATTGAACGAAAAAGATCTTTAGATTCTGGTACACCTTTAACATATTAAATTCATTTAAAATAAAACCTGGCAATAGGAAATTAATCAGACATATTTCAACTTCAGTGCTTTTAGAAACAAATACAAAAGTTGCATTATTTAAGCCGGTTCTATCTACGTAAATATTCTTTCTTTCTAGGTCATTTACCTATTTGTTATTAAATTGAATTACCTTAAAATCTATAATTTGATTAAGTCCAAGACTAGTTTCTGCATCAATAGTCACTTTGTTGTTAATATATGTAACTATTAAAAAGCACTTATAGTTGGGATGCCCATAAATCGTTGCATATAGATCAAAAGATACTCTCTCACTTACAACAGTTGCAACCAAAACCAAAAACTTCATTTTCAAAAAATAGAAATTTTCAGCTTGATAAAAAGAATTGTCGCATTCAATTGGGTAAAATTGAAAATGACATATGGCACTTTATTTTCGTTAAGAGTAGTCCCTTTTTGATTCTTTGCTTAACTCTGTTAAAAATAGATGCTGCTCATTGTGCACCTTGTAACGTATCAGACCAACATAATACTAAACCTGATTTAGCCACAGGTTCTAAAGACGTTTATTTAAACGATAACTCTTTTCATTAAATGATACTTTTTACTCAAATGCTTCCCAATCAACAAACTCAACCAAATTTTTAATGAATCCTAGATTCATTAAAAATTTGGTTGAATTAAGAAGAGAATCAAAAAGGGACTACTCTGAACGAAAATAAATTGCCATATTTATTCGAATAAATCCAAAAAGTCAACTTTTATTAAGCCCAAGTTGTTTAGCCCTATTAATCAATCCTTCTCTTCTTTTTCTTTTGTTATAAAGATGCTTTAAGACTAACAATGTACCAACCAATAAAACCAAAACAACAATTGATGAAGAGGCCACAAAAGCAGGATTTTTATAAAAACTTTCATTACTTCTTTTTATATTCCTATAAAATGGTACAAATATTATCTGATTATCATTCTGCTGTTCTTCAATTATTAAAGACTTTATTTCGGGAAGCTTGACAATCTCAGATTTAGATACAATGTCAGGTATTGGTATAACGATACACTCATTTTCCGATGATATATTGAATCCAATAGAGCATGAAGTACACGTATAATTCAAATCATCTACAAACAAGCAAGAATTGCAATTTTTAGAGCAAACTATCAAAATTAAAATATTTTGCATTTATACTATCACAATAACCAAGCTTTTCATTATATACCCAATTTTCTCCAATATTAGAGCATAAATCTTCTCCGGTGTCTTTCAAGCATGTAGTGTTAAAAAGATGATAACCAGGATTACAAGATAAGCAATGATTAAATCCAGTGCCATAACAAGAGCTACATTTCAAATTACACACTATATATAATCGAATTTTGTTTTACTTTTGCATTTTCTTTTATCGAACCAGCTATTGTTATATTTACTACACCTATCCTCTCTTTTTATACATTTATCCACTTTTAGTACTAAAGGAACGATGCAATCAATGCAAGAACCAGTGTCAGCTATACAATCACTACAACCAGGAGGACATACTATAATTTTATCTAGAAACATTTACTATGACAATTTCCATTATGTATGAAGTATCCTTTTTGACACTTCATCTTTTCTGATCAAATTTTTTCGGTGACTCGTAAAAAGATAAAATCAAAGACCTGACTGTATAAAGATTCTAAAAGAATAACATCGGTGGATATAATATATAAATTCATTTTTCAAACAAATAAAGAAAATAATTTTATTGAAAAGAAAAACTTCATATTGTTTATAATGCTTCATAAAAGCACAACCTGTTCATTCCAATTTTATCAAGAATGGATAAGCATCCCAAGTATTTATCTCCGCTGTGTGACTAACTTAGATATATCAATCTACTTGAAAAATTTAGCACCGAAAGCCATTTTTCTTTAATGTTTTACAGAGGAGAGTATATCATATTTCGCTATTATACCTTAAAGTCTTTTAAAATGAGCTGCTTTCTCTTCCAAAATGTAGATATTTTTTGGACCCCCTTACTAAAATAGTAATATCAGCCCAATAGGAGTCAAATTACGAAACAGAAAATTGAAATTTTCAGATGGGATACGTAAAATAGATAATGCTTAATATTATATAGAGTAGAGACGACTTGGTATAATAAAGCAATATGTTAATTATATAGGTTTATTTGGCAAAGATTTCAGAGCAAGCTGAAAGATATGAAGGTATCCTTATCGCTTATTTATCATTTTATAGAGATGGTCAACTTTATGAAGGTATTCCTCAATTATATGTATTTTATTTTTCTACGTTTTTAGTGTGTTTCTGAAGTAATTTGCACTATTTTTACCTTTTAGGATAAACAAGAGTTGTCTGTTGAAGAAAGAAATTTGCTCAGCGTCGCTTACAAGAACGTCATTGGTGCTAGAAGGGCTTCTTGGAGAATTGTCAGTAGTATTGAGCAGAAAGAGACGGATAAAGGAGGAGATAATAAAGACAAAGTATCTGAATATAAGAAAAAGATTGAGAAGGAATTGGAAGGGATCTGCCAAGACATATTAGAAGTATTAGAAAAGCATCTCGTTCCTAACTCTAATGAACACGAGTCAAAGGTCTTTTACCTTAAAATGTATATTTATGTTGGTAATTATATTTTAGGAAAGGAGATTATCATAGATATTTGGCTGAAACTTCTGCTGATCAAAAGACGGCGCCTTCTTCATCTAAAGCAAATGAAGCATATGAAGAGGCTTACGAGCTTGCAAAAGATAAGTTACCAAAAACCCATCCTATAAGATTGGGATTGGCTTTGAATTATTCTGTATTTTATTATGAAATACAGAACGAGCCAGCTAAAGCTTGCGAGCTTGCAAAGTCTGCATTTGATGACGCCATTTCCGAGTTGGATAGTCTCAGTGAAGACTCCTATAAGGATAGTACTCTCATTATGCAACTCTTGAGAGATAATCTTACTCTCTGGACTTCTGAAAGCGGCGGTATTTGAGAAATTATGATTTTTATAGATAATACTAAAGATGAAAAATGATTCCTTTCTTGGTTGCTTTTCCATAAATCTTTATCTCTATTCTCAAATATTTTTTCTTATAAAAGTTTATCAATTTTTCGATTTTGTAAATCGGATAATGTGAAAACGATCATCACTAAACTAATACATAAGAATATATAAAAAAATTGAAATCATCCTTCACATGCATCTATTTTCTTAAATTTATTATTTGTTAATATAAGTTCAAAATACGATTAAATAAAATAGGTGAATTTTTATTCGAAGACATCTATCAGGAAATTATTCCAATTTAGCCAAAATTTCATTATCTTTAATCAAGACAAGCTCCTAAACATTAACCAATAAAAATTACTTCATCACCGATTTGAACCTTCTCTCCTCCATAAGGTGGCAACAAGACACGATCTCCTTTTGCAATAGTCATTGGGATCAAAACACCTTTATCATTATGTTTTCCAGGTCCTACTTCGATCACTTCAGCCTCATTTAAAGTAGCTTGACTTTTTTGAGGGATAAAAATGCCAGATTCAGTTTTCTATCAAAGATCAAAAATAAAAGGAAATACTTCAACAGGCTTAATTCTTTTTACTAGTGCTCTGTTGAACAATGGGATCACTTTCTTGCTTAGCGCTTTTACGGACTTATAATATTAATCGATTTGGGTTACCATTGTAGTTTTTTGAGCGAGAAATTTTTTGATTGAAATTTTTATTTTGTAATTTTCATAGAACTTTCTAGCAAAACGGAGATGATTTGGAAGAAAATTTTTGAAGAAAACTTAATATTTTGGTTGAAATAAAAAATACAAGTATTATTTGGTTGATAAATAAGTATAATTTATATTTATTTATCAACCAAAGTAAGTTTTTATGTAATTATTGGAATTTTTCAACCAAAATAATGAAGTTCTTTCAAGAATTATACTGAATTCTTCAACCAAAATGATTGGTTTCTTTCAAAAAATTTTGGTCCATTTACATTTTCAATGAAAGTCATTTTATATGTAATAAATCAAGTTATATTTAAATAAAACTGATTTAAAAAAAAACAAAATCTTTTATAATCAAGGTAAATGCAACTGTGCATGCAATTACCGATTTTTCTAGAAAAATTTTCGACTATAAAAAGTTGAGATCAAGAAATTTTTTACAAAATCTATGAGAAACTTCAGCAAATTAATCACCCGACAATACAGTCATAAGGAGCTTAAATTCGGTGTGGAATCAAGAGCAAGTTTATTAAAAGGTGTGGACATATTGGCCAAAGCTGTTTCTGCTACTTTGGGACCAAAAGGGAGGAATGTGTTGATCGAGCAAGCATATGGATCACCAAAGATCACAAAAGATGGAGTGACCGTGGCCAAGGCTATAACGCTCAAAGACAAGTTTGAAAACTTGGGAGCTAAGTAATCTTCCAATTTGATTCATTTTTATTTTAGATTAGTGCAAGATGTTGCTAATAGAGCTAATGAAAATGCTGGTGATGGTACTACTACTGCAACAGTGTTAGCCCAGGCAATCTATTCTGAAGGTGTTAAGAATGTAGCTGCTGGTTGCAACCCGATGGATCTTAGGAAAGGTGTCCAAGCTGCTGTAACCGAGATCGTAAAATTCTTGAAAGAGAAATCAAGAGCTATAACAACTAGTGAAGAAATCGCCCAAGTTGCTACTATTTCTGCTAATGGTGATGTGCATGTTGGTAATTTGATTGCTCAAGCTATGGAGAAGGTCGGTAAAGAAGGTGTCATTACTTGTAAGGAAGGTAAGACTTTAGAAGACGAATTAGAAGTAACGGAAGGCATGAAGTTCGATCGTGGTTATATATCTCCATACTTTATGACTGATGTTAAAGCTCAAAAGGTAGAATTTGAGAATCCATTGATATTACTTTCCGAAAAGAAAATTTCTTCTATTGACGACATACTTCCAGTTTTAGAAATGTCTGCCAAATCAAGAAGACCATTACTTATTATTGCTGAAGATGTGGATGGTGAAGCTTTAGCTGCTTGTATTTTGAATAAGTTGAGAGGCCAATTACAGGTTTGTTGTGTAAAGGCTCCTGGTTTTGGTGATAATAGAAAATCTATTTTGGGTGATATCGCTGTTTTGACTGGAGGTACCGTACATAATGAAGAATTAGATATAGAATTGAACAAAATCACACCTGAAATGTTGGGATCAAGTGGATCAATTACCGTTACTAAAGACGATACTATTGTATTGAATGGTTCTGGCGCTAAGGCTTCTATTAATGAAAGATGCGAAGCTATTAGAGCTAGTGTCAACGAAACCTCTACATCTGAATATGAAAAAGAGAAGCTACAAGAAAGACTTGCCAAGTTATCCGGAGGTGTCGCGGTTATCAAAGTAGGAGGATCTTCTGAAGTCGAAGTTGGTGAAAAGAAAGACAGATTTGTCGATGCATTGAATGCTACCAGAGCAGCAGTTGAAGAAGGAATTGTTCCAGGTGGAGGTACAGCTTTGATCAAATCCATTCCTATCTTGGACAAGTTGAAGATGGCTAACTTTGATCAACAATTGGGTGTCAATATAGTAAAAGCTGCTATTCAGAAACCATGCAAGACTATCTGTGACAATGCTGGAGTCGAAGGTGCTGTTATAGTAGGAAAAATACTCGAATCTCATATGACTGATTTCAACATGGGATATGATGCTGCTCAAAATCAATACGTTGACATGATTGCCAAAGGAATCTTGGATCCATTGAAGGTTGTTCGTACTTCTTTGGTTGATGCGTCTGGTGTTGCTTCTTTGTTGACTACTTCCGAGTGCATCATCGTCGATGCTCCCGAACCAGAAAAGCCAGCTATGCCATCTATGGGCAGTGGTATGGGAGGAATGGGTGGAATGATGTAGGTCTTATTTTGGGATAGAAGCCAATCAAATTAAAATTTACCTTTTATTTATTTATTGTTTGAAATAAGAGCTCTTCTAATGATCATATTTTCACAGGTTTTCAAAAAATAATACAAAACTTACTTCTGATGAGAATATATTTTGCCATGTATAAGATAAATACCTGGATATAACCCAATATCTAGCTTGAATAGTCACAGATTAGAAGCTATCAAAAAATAGTCATAGAAAAAACTCTATTGGAAAAGGTTTCATAGCTAAATAAGTCGCACATTTTACAAAATAACTGAGATGCCAGTCTTGGTTCTTTTCATTTTATAGCGATCTTTTTGGACATGCTCTATAAAAGGGATCAATAAACTATTTCGCATTGAATTAAAATATCACTTTCTTTCTAAAGACTGAATATTTTTTATAAACATAGCATTTTTAGAATATATTAAACCAGGGTAAAATATCTTATGGTCTGGTGGCATCAATAGAAATTTTTTACAGAATAATCTTTAATCTGGATGACGTTTCCACTTTCGGGGTTTGTACATTGATTGCAATAAGGATTTAACTGAGAATGTCTTTAGAACAGGTAGATCCTAACCCTTTTATACTTTATATATTAATCTATGCTGTATAATACTCTATTTTATTAAAAAGTGGAATGTTTTTGTGAAAATCGATGCCATTTTGCTTATATTAATAAATTAAACAATGAATATTTATTTAATCATATTTTCTAATATCAGGTTTTGATAAACGGTATTTATAGTCCGTCTTTTTTAATCTTTCTATGCTTTTAAACACTTTATCTGCGTCGCTTTCATCTATTTCTTCAATATCGTCCAATAAATCCGGATTTGTAGAGCTAAAAATTAAACAAGGACACCTTACATTATAGATTTTCCAAATATACTATCATTAATAGGTGATTTTGTCAATGGATATTGGGAATTCTTTATTGCCTCAGGTGAATCTTTGGGATATTTTACAGTCAACTTTTCTAACCCACTTCTTTTTAGATGATCTTTAAACTTTGTTCTCAAAAGAAATATTAAAACTACATTTTTGATTTTTTCTGAATTCAACAATTTCTCTGCTTTATCTCTAACATTCAAGAACTCTATCTTTTCCTCGATTCTAGAAATAAATACAAACATTTTTACAGAAAAGTGGATCTTGAATCTATCAAAAAATGCCTGGATAAAAGCAAAAGCATATTTTGAAAGGATAATCGAGTGTTAGCAACGGACATAAGGATGGATTCCTAAAATATAAATAGTTTAAATTACATTGTAAATGCAATTTAACAACTGCTGACGTTTATGTAGTTCATCTTTGTCGATTAATTGGAATATGTCGTTGATATAACAAATTTGGAGATCAATAGAAGTAGGCCTGGATAATGCTGTTTTTTTCTTTCCATCTAAATCTGCAATTAATTCTTTTTCATTAGAGGCGCTTCTTGAAAGAGATCTAAGTGAAAAGGTGGGGTCATCTTTCATATTAAATGGTGTTTTAAGTGACTAAAGATAAATGAAATGACATACTCTAAAGAATGGAATGAGATCTCCAATAGCTATATAACCTAATCTTTTTACATCAAACATTCTCTAGGATGCCTTGAAATCTCTTAAATTCTCTCTTGAAATCACCAGTTTGTTGCTAGACTTGATATCATCGTTGATTGCATAATAATAAGAAAAGTTGTTTACAATCACACTAATCAACATGTTTAGGAAAATCAAAAGTGAGAATACACTAAAGGAGCCAAAAAATATAATTGAAGCAATAGGATTTCCACAATCTTTATCTTTCACATAGCGAGGATATTCTATCATTAAATCATGCATCACTAAATTCCAATTTTCATTTTGAGAAAATCTAGCCAATTGAGAGATAATCTTTACACTATTTCTAAAATTGGAATAATTTTCGTCTATGATTGTACCAGTTTTAACTCTTCCAAAGTAATATAAGAATGGTATAGAATAAATGAAGTACAAAATAAGCCATACAAATAACAAGCTTCCGATACTTTGAAGACTCGCGCTAAAAATAAATTAAAATTTGAGTTACCTTAATATTTGGAATAATTGATGAAGACTGTCAAATTGTAATATCAATCTTAATGAGAAAAATATCAAAAAGAATCTATAAAAAGTAGATACAATTATATCCTCCTTGAAAATTACAGCAGATACTCCAATAAAAAATGTAAAAATTGTGACTGCTACATGGAGAAAATTCCACTTATTCATAAAATAATACTCCGGACCTAAAGCAGCTATAGAAACAATCATCTCGAAAATAATCACGAATTGTGATACTAAAAACACATATGTTCTTGCCAAATTAAGCTCTGAAGAGAATCCATGATGTTCAAATGATAGAGTAATAAAGATAGAGACATATGCGATAAATACCAATCTAAATAACCAACCTTTCTTATTTATATACGCATTATAACACCATCTTCTAAAAAAATTTCTAGGAGAAACACCAGGTGTTTTACTAGGTGTAACCACCATCAAATGCTTCTTCAAATCTTTCCATTGCTTTTGTGTAGGAGATAAAATACCTGATCCTGTAACATAAATAAAGTTATTGACGATTATACTAACCACAATACTTACCATGGTCAAGGAAACAAGTATATTAAAGGCTATAAAAAAGATACAATTCCACCAACTGGCATTTTCTTGAGGTTGTTGACCTTTTCCTACGATCCTCATTGTACTTTTGATTATATCATCTCTCCCATCTCCGACTATTGATTCATAAACCACTAGTAGTGATGATGGTAAGGTATCAAAATTATAAAATTCTGGATTAGTCCAAGATCTAGGACTAGTAAGTCCAGTATTGTGATCTAAATACTCATCAATACATTCTTCGCTATTCTGAACATGCTTATCGTTACAAATAAAAAGCCTTTCTTCGAATAAAGATTTCATATAAACAGCCCAAGGGATTACAAAACATGCGCCTAAACAAAACGCATCAAACAAGATCTTGCTTCCTTGAAATATCACAGACTCTACAATTGTCTTGGCTGTAGTAGAATAGTTTATGAACTTAAATGCCCTAGATGCCTTTCCTGATGTAAAAAGATTCATACTCCCAGCAGTCACATAAAGTGAGATTAGTTCCATAAAAGAAGAAGCCAATACAATAAAATCGATCAAATTCCATTTTGAAAGGAAATAAGCTTTTGGAGTAAAAATGAGGCCATCTGCTATTATTTTCAATACAAACTCTATAGTGATTGATATCAAAAACATGTAGTCATACGTATTGAAGTGAGGTTGTACAACCCAAGAATCTTCTGTCAATAAGTTGATGATAGTAAATAATAGAAGGATGAATGTATAAAAATAGAATCCATAATGCAAACTCCGAGCCAAAGTATAAGAAATATGAAAATCGGAGTTTTCACAATCTCCATGAATGATTGCTTGACAGAGTATTCTGATTTTACTCTTTGTAGAGAAAAAGAATAATGAACGGAAGTAATTGGGATATTTCACAAATAACTCTTTATATGCGAGTTTGCTTTCTTCTTTAAACCTTCTTTCTTTTTCCATCAAAACCTCATCTCCTTGTGAATACCCTTTTTCTGTAGAACTTGTGGGCCTAAAATATTAGTGGTATATTGTACTTTTCAATAAATGAATATGCATTTTGAATAAGATTAAATGCTCTTAAAGTCAAAGTTTTTATGTTAGTGTTGATATAGACGACCTAAAGTTTAGTTTTAGATTTACCTCTTTTGCTGATGTTTTGGGAGTTATGACCTCTGTAAAATCTTAATACAAGTTAATTCTTAATCTCCTTGGTAAAAATCTTAACAAGAAACTATTCTCATGTGGTTTAAAGAAGCCAGAAAAGTTCCATTTACTAGAAATAAAATATAATATAATACCTACAAATAATACATGATGGCTTTAATTCCTTGGAAGCTATATAACTTTCAAGCTGACAAT
The DNA here is from genome assembly GCA_002738285.1 of Holacanthella duospinosa. Lineage (NCBI taxonomy): Eukaryota > Metazoa > Arthropoda > Collembola > Poduromorpha > Neanuridae > Holacanthella > Holacanthella duospinosa. The sequence goes on from NIPM01000649.1 coordinate 26,684, forward strand.
ATTTTTTCTCCATTTCGTCTGTCTAAATTTTCAACAACCAAAGCGATGAGAATATTGATAAGCAAAACTAAAAATTAAAAAAGTTTGAATACAGTAGGATATCCCAAAAACAGATGAGAGGAGTGTATTGATGTATCCAGCTTTTTGATGTTTTAAAATTATTCGTAAAACAGTAGGATAATCTGCCCCGCTAAATAGTTGGTATAATGACATAAAACTCCAGCCAAAGGTATCGAATTGAAAAGAAATATGTTTACCTTCTTCTTCTAAAGGGACTGATCCGCCAAAAAACTGCATTGCCTAAAAATCAAAACTTATATTTACCAAAACACCAAATATGCTTAAAAAAGAAAAGCATAGCAGTAAAGTACTTAATATACCAGAAAAATTACCACCTACATTGAACTAAATGTTAATATCTTTTAAAATACTATTAATTTTCTAACATTTGGAATAGCCCAAATCAAGCGATATGTTCTCAAGATTTGAAAAAATGTAAGGTAGATATAAAGATCAAAAGGATGACTGATCTGTACAGTCAAGATAACAATGTTAAAAATTTCAAAGAATGTGTCAAATCCATGGTTGTTGAATAAATAGAAAATGTCATAATTGATATACAGAACTATAAATCTTAGCAAAATGGATATTGATATAAAAAGTTGGATAAATACTAAAAATTAAACAAAATGGCTTACGAATTTCTGTGTTTTCTTCTTGATATGAATAAAACGAACATACAAAAAGAGACGCGATTATTAACACATAATCGATATAGCAATAAATTATATTGAGCCTTTTCATTCTTTTTGATCGAATATAATAATCATCGGGTGATATATCAACATAAGAAAGGCTTTCTAACTGTTTTTTATCATTTTCGTCTTTGACTAGATCAGATTTTTCTCTAAAAAATAAAAAAAACTTTTTAAATGTCATGTCTTGATTTTGATGTCTAACAATGGAAAAGACTTCCGAAACTATAGTCATGAAAAGGCCAAATAGCCAAAATTTTAGAATAAAAACAGTCACAAGGTAATAGATAGTCGTAGAAACATAATTAGCAGAGGTAGACATTTGGATTACATTATCATAAGAAGATTGCCCTAAAATTTTAAAAGAGTTAATACCTGATCCTATGATAAAGACAAATATTATCGAATTAAATAGATTGTCAAAATTAATCAAATCATTAGATACTACATTTGATAACTAACTATTAACAAAAACGAATTACCTTGCACATTTGTCCGACTGGACAAGTATATCCTTTTGTAAAGAAAGTTTTAAACGTCTTGGTGAAGTAGTCATGTCTTTCATAAACATACACAAGCTTGTTATCATTAAGTAGAAAAGAATCACAGTGCCTGAGAAAAGAATTAGGTTTGCTTGTCACTAAAAATATCTTGTCTTTACATTTATCATAACACCTATAGGCCGATGTTTGTCCAAACAAAATGGTTCCAGCAATACTAGAATATTAATGGCTTTAAATTACCCCAATAATAGAACAAAAAATGATACAAATAAGAAAGCATTGAAAAATAAAGGAATCCCTTTTTCCAGAGAACTCAATATAAACTAAGAATTATAAATTTGGATTTTACCGAAGTCCCAGAAAACAAACTCAGCAACCTGGTTATTCTAAGAGAGCTTATAGCTTTTAAATAGAATGTATCCTTATATCCAAAATAACTACATAAAATAAAATCTACCCAATGAGAAGCTATTGAAATGGCATCTATAATTGTTCTTTTGTTGTTTAAATATCCATTATATCGAGATTTTCTTTTGTCAAAATCCATATAGCTTTGCAATATTCTATCAGTTTTTTGTAAATTTGATGGCTCTGGTTTATACACTAAATCATGATAGCCACCTCCAATTATAATTCTAAAGATTACCTCAAGTCTACAAAAATAAAGACAACAAAGTACGTATAAAAGCAATTGATAATGAATACTATATTATTCTGTATATCATTTCCGGATCTATCTCCCGGTGTCCATTTGTATGTTGCCAATACAAGAAAATGAAGTAAAATCATAAATGTAATTACAATATTAGTTATTCTATAAAATTAGAGTATAAAATATACTTTAGCTTAAATATTCTAGCTATAAATATTCTTATTGGGTTATTATAATTAAATAAATATATAGACTTTCCAATGAAGTGAGGTCTTAAGTATTCCATTTGACCTTTTAACGAATCATGTGCAATTGGAACCAATGCCACTCTATCTGAAGCATTCTGAATAATATCAATGAGCAGCTTCTGATCACTCTTTAGCTCCATTGTTGACAAACTACAATTTTCGATTTCTATTTTTCAGTTGTCTAATCAAAAGATCATTTTCCTTACAGGGAATGTGACCAAAATGAAATTTCAAATCTAATTCAGCCCAAGGTTTTGTTTTTAATAACCTACAATATGAAACATATAATCATGCTTGTATGTTTTATATATTGGTTATATAAAAGTTTATTATTTCACTACGGGATACAAAGTCAAACCACATCCAAAAGCAACAAATTGATCACGATCTGGGCAATGTGGAATGACAATTGTATTAGAAATCTGATAAATACATTTATACAGTAAACTTCTTTAAATATTTACATACTTTTTTATTATTGAACTGTGTATGAAATTAGATGCACGTAATATTCTTCAATCGAAAAAAGATCTACAGAATCATATAAATGCCGATCTATTGATGGTAATAAGAAAATCTTCAAATTTATGCCATTTTACATTTGAATACCAGTTTTTTGATTACTATGAAGTTGATATCGCTTTTTTAACACTTGTTTATTAAAAATCACAAAGAACGAACACTATTTTTATTTGATAAGATATAAAGTTATAAAAATATAATAAGTTATATTTTTTAACACTTTACAAAAAATTGTAAAATGATTTTTAAACAACTTTAGGCAAGATGATCATAAAAATAGTTTAATATAATATTTAAATGTTAAGATCATTATACCACTGAAATACTCGACTTTCATATTTGAGTAAATGCCATTTTCACTAAAGTTTCCAATCTTGAAATGGAATATGACATACACTTCCCAGAAGAAACAATACCCACCGTGCAAACGAAAATAAGAATAGGAGAGAAATTACTGATACCACCATTAGGTATATATCATTAAATAATTTAAAGGGATTGGTACTTGGGCTTGGGGAGATGCTTTCTTTTGGTATTGATTGACATTCATCTTTAGGGGTTGGGGAACCTATGACAAAGATTTATGCGAAAAAGGAATAGAAGAAGCATTTGAGGAATTAATCAAAAATGGTTTTTTATTTTTTGACACAGCCGAAGTATATGGTTCAGGTAAAAGTGAAAAGATTATCAGCAATTTACGTATGGAATTCCTTTCGAGATATCCTGATGATAATATAATAATAGCATCAAAATGGTTTCCTTGGCCTTGGAGAATAATTATGCCTTATTTTTTCACGAGTCCATTAAAAACATCTTTGGATAGACTTGGAGTTCTGTCATGTGATTTATATCAGATTCATTGTCCTCTACATTTTGTATCGGTAGAAAAACTTGGTAATATCAAATACCAAACTAATTGATAGCTAACTTGATGGCAGATTCTATAGAATCAGGCCTTATAAAGGCTGTAGGTGTTTCTAATTATTCGTTAACTGACATGAAAAGAATGTACGTTGAATTGAAGAAAAGAGGGATTCAATTAGCCAGCAACCAGATTCAATTTAGTTTGATAAGAAACAGGCCAGAAACAACAGGATTTTTAGAAGAATGTTACAAGCTAGGAGTATCTGTTTTAGCTTTTTCTCCTTTGGGTATCATTGTTTTTAATTTTAGGAATGGGTGTTTTGACCGGCAAATACAGTGCCAATAACAGACTTCCTGGCCTGAGAAGGTTTACAAGGTATAGTTTTGAGGAAATGGAGCCATTACTGAAAACATTGAAAGAAGTTTCATTGAATTACGACAGAAGCATGGCACAAGTCGCTATTAATTGGGTTATATGCAAAGGTTTTGTACTTTCTTTGATGTTTAGGTGCTATTCCTTTAATCGGGGTTAAGAATCTAAACCAGGCTACAGAAACTACTATGGCTATAGGTTGGCGTTTAAAGAAAAAGGATATTGAAAGATTGGATACATTTTCTTTGTCTGGTGGGAGCAACTTTATTTATGCTGATAGTAATTAAAGCTTTATTTTGAATTGCAAAACCTTAAAATTCAATTGATCTAAAATTTTATCAACTCACAATTTTTAGTAAAAGAAATTTGAAGAATTTATTAAAAATCAAATTCTGTCAAGAGGCTTGAGACTAACCAATCTCATAACACATGCCAATGTGGTTTTGGCAGCCCAAAATAATACCACTCTAGATTGAGATACATCTTCGGGGGCGTCAATCACTCTTAATTGTTCCAAACAAGTAGATATAGCTTGACTAAGTTTAAACATATATGTGACGAAATGATTAGGCTCCAAGGTGTTCATACAAGTAGATACCAAGTCAGGATACTCAGATAAAATGGAGATTAAGTCTGAAGCACAGTCTTCAGTTAAAAGGGATAAATCTGCACCAAAATTGACATTTCCTTTCCTTGCTATGATAGAAGCGATTCTGGCATGTGCAAACTGAAGATATGGACCGGTATCACCTTCGAAAGAAAATATTCTACTCCAATCAAAATCATAATTCTTAATTCTCTTAGCAGACATGTCTTGAATGACAACAGCAGAAATGCCAATAGTATCGGCAGTACTTCCTGGATCTTCGATCTTTGCATACTTTTCTTCATTCTTTTTCATTACTTCGTGCATCTTTTCTTTGGTTTGATCAAGGATTTCATTCAAAAATACTACATCACCTGTTCTAGTCGACATTCCATTGACACTACCAAAATTGATATGATAAAGATCTTTGGCCCATTCAAAATCCATTAATTCCAATATTTTAAACAATTGTTTAAAATGCAAATCTTGTTGAGCCCCAACGACATAGTAATTCTTGACAAATTCATACGTTTCGTATCTTCTGATAGCGCTAGCAATGTCTCTGGTGATATACAAGGTGGTTCCATCAGTTTTTTGAATCAAAACCTTTCCCAATTTATACTGCTCTAAATTGACGAGTTTTGCACCTTTAGAATCCTCTATTAATCCTTTTTTTTCCATAAGCTTGATAACAACTTTCATTTCTTCTTCATATTCAGATTCTCCCGTATACCATTCGAATTCCACATTAAGTCTACCATAAATCTTTTTATACTCTACAATACTCAAATCTCTAAATCTCTTCCATAAACCCATGGTCTGAGCATCGTTATCCTCCATCCGTTTAAAGTATTCTCTAGCCTGGTCATTTATAGTATCGTCTTCTTTTGCTACTTTCTAAAGATTGATTTAAATAATACATTTATATCGACGTAGATCTTGAATAAATGATTAATAGGATCCTTTTCTAATTCTTCCTCATTTCCGAATTTTTCGTATCCAATTGCAAGTAAACCTGTTAGAAATTAGTAGTGCAAAAGTACCATATTGTTTCCCCCAATCTCCTAGAAAGTTTATTCCGACTCCAGTATAGCCGTTTAGATTGCAAAGATTTTTGATAAAATTGCCAATAATAGTACTTCTTAAATGACCAGCATGGAACGGCTTAGCAACATTAGGACTACTATAATCAATACAGATATTCTTTTTAGCACCGTTATTATTTTTTCCGTAGACTTCTTCTTCTTGAATGATTTTTTCTAAAACCAATTTGTTGAACAAGCCTTTCTTTAATTTTATATTCAAGAAAATAGCCTCACTTGTCGCACTTTCTATATAATCATTTGATGTGATCTAAAGAAATTATTATAATATTACCTTTTTAGAATATTCTTCTGCTAATTGTTTTGGATTACCTTTTATCTTTAACTTTGGTATTGCCAAAGCCAAATCACCATTTTCTTTGGTTTTTGGTATCTCTAACATGTTTAGTATCTCGTCTTTATTTACTCCAGTTATTTCTGATACTTGTTCAGCAACACTTTCTTTGAATTTATTCATTTTCTTTGAAAAATTTTCTAACGAGCTTTTAAACTTCTTGGAGAATAAGGCTGACTCATGCTCATTCGACTTTCAAAAGCTTTCGCATTTATCATAATTAAATATTATAAACGAAAACATATATTAAATTGACCACATCTAATTATTTATACATTTTTGTTGTATAAAATGCGTGAGTTTTGATTTCTAGCGTTTAGAACTTTCTTTTTCCATTATCTGATGGTTATTGATTAGCAATTATTCATTCCATGTATTGGATGATTCATACAGCTATATTTAAATGTCAAAGTACTTTTGATCCTCTATAATACTTTTAGTATGTTTATCAATATTTGCTCACATTTTTGATATTTTAAGAATTGTAGTTTAATAATAGTGGCGTCTTTATCACAAACCGAAACAAATGATGTATTTAATTAGAGTTTAGCCTTTCTTTATCAATCCTGGACAAGATGGCATACGTAATCAAATCTTCAAACTTCTAACAGCAAAACCAAATTTTGAATTAAAAATGGCAGCAAATCCATATGGGCCTGCAAGTAAAAAACACTATTACATGGCAAAAGCATTGGGAGGATTTATGTGGTTTTGGATCATGTATAGGTTTAAACAAGATTGGCCTGCTACTTTTGTATTTTTTCTTGTTTAATTTCTAGGGTTTTAAGAAACATTTTGAACTCGATCATTAAATGTTTTTTCAAGTGAGCTATATCTTTTATTACTTTGTATCATGTTGTACTCATATATATTATATCTTGATCTTTTGAACAATTTGGCAAACTAATATGAAGTTAGGACAATATAATTAATAAAAATATAGCAAATTAGATACAGTTTAACTTGAATACTCTCTTTATCCCATAAAAGGTAATGATATATGTTTTAGGGAGATGTGATACACCCTAGTCGGACTTTTCAACTATCAATGTGTTTTGTCATTAACATTTAGCACAAATACTTTTATTTAGATCCATAATAACAATAAAACTAGGTTATATTATTAAAAATGGTATGTAATATACACTCAAAATTTTGTCTTTTATTACTAGAATCTATATATTGCAAGGCATATAATTAAATATACATTTTATCGAAATAAACAACAATTAACCAATAGCAGATGACTCAAAGATATTGTAGATTGAAGTGAATGGATAAATAGATTAATATCTCAGAGTATCCACTAGCCTTATGATATTTAATCTGCTTTGCTCGTTTTAAAAAGAAATAGTTTGATGTTTATACAAACTTCATGAAATCACCACATGGTGATTTGATTGTTTATTTACAAACTTTTTTGGTATAAATCAAAATAAAATGGTTAACATTGATTTATTAAAATACTTGCTTTTATATCTTTGAGAACACATCGAATGAACAATTTTACGTTTGGTGGAGTAAAATGAGAACGCAAAGTGGGATTTAAAGCTCTAATATTAATAACACGGGGCAAGTAAATTTTTTTGAATAAAACAAGGTAATTTTATTGTATTTTTACTAAAAATGTTTATTTATAAAAGTCCAAATAAGGAAATCGGTTATTTGGATATTGCACACAAATCGATGAAAACAAAAAAGTAAAGTATTATGGAGGAAATCGACACACGCGAAGTGAAACTAAAAGAAAAGATATCTATTAAAGAGACAGGAAAATATTATAATTGTGAATATAAAAACCAAGTCTGCATTGCCAAAGTCTTATTTAATTATGATGAGAATGTATTAGACCGAGTTGTGCAATTGAAATCGATAATGAACGACGAATCCCACTTATCAATACGGAATAAGAATATATCAAAATTTATAGGGTATTTTAAAACTGATAACAAGCTAACTTATTTATTCAATTCTACTAATTTACTTTTCCTAGACGATTATATCCAATTTCAATTGATAAAAGAACCATGGAGCAACCGAAATGTCATAATAAACAATATATCACTTGGTTTAAACTTCTTACACTCTGAGGATATAATACATGGCAATTTAACTCCGTCGAATGTGACCATCCAAACTTATCCAAGACTAAAAGCTATTATTATGGAGCCAATAATAGGAAAAATCAACAAAATTTGTACAGATAACATGAATGAAGACACAGAAAAAGATACAATGGTATATTTAGCACCCGAATTGATCGATTCACCTGAAAATGAGAATCTTATAACAGACAAAGTAGATATCTATGATTTAAGCTTATTAATGTACCATGTATGCTCTTTAAAAGCGCCTTATTGTGAAGATAAGAAAGAAGATATTAAAACTTTTAAAAGAGCAGGTTACATCAAACCAGTAAGAGAAATGATCCCATATCAATTAGAAGAACTAATTGGATTGGGAATCAATCCAAACCCCAAAAAAAGAATCAACATAAGCTACATATTGAATTGTTTAGAAGACCAAGAATGTCAGTATAAGAATTGGACTTTTGATGACTTTATAGCTTCTTTTGAAAGCAACATCTTTACCATAGAAAGATTATTTAATATAGAAATAGAACATATACCCGACTTGAATATAAATAAAGATATCACTCAAACATTGAAGAAAATACAAAATCCAAGCTTGTTTAGACAAAAATTCCATGCTATTTTAGATAAGAATCTTAGTTTCAGATCGGATTCGTATTTTCATGTCGATTTGTGTCCGGAAGATGAATCTTATTTGAAGTTATTTTTAGGCGATTGTTATATGGTAGGTAACTACGTAAAAGAACAAGAAACTAAAGCAATCCAATATTACAAACTATCGAGCTTACAAGGTAACAATGAAGCTAAATATAAGTTTGGAATTTGTAACTTGTTTGGAATTGGTACCGATAAAGATGTAGATAAAGGTATTTTGTTAGTACAGGATTCTTGTAATGAAGGGAATTATTTAGCTAGTTATTTCCTAGGGAAATGCTATTATTTTGGTAAATACTTGAAGCGAAATTATAAACAATCAGTGTATTATTTACAACAAGCAGCTTATGATGATCATTACCCGTCTTATTTCTTGCTAGCTTTATGTTATTTCAATGGTTTTGGTATTGATCAAAATGTGGATATTGCTTTTGATTTGATGTCTAAAGCAGCCGAAGAAGGTGTTAGAGAAGCAGAATATTGGCTAGGAATTGCATACAAGATTGGTGTCTACATAATACCACAAGATGAAAAATTAGCATCAAGTTGGTTGGAAAAAGCAGCTTATAAAAAATGTCCTGAGGCACAATTGGCTTTAGGTTTATGCTATTATTATGGTTATGGTAATTGTAAGAATTTTAAATCGGCTATAGATTGGTTAGAAAAATCCGGCTCTAATGGAAATTCAGAAGCACATCATATTTTAGGTGAAATTCATCTCAATAGTAATCTTAATCCGAAAATACTTGAAAAAGCAAAAGAATATTTCAAACGAGCATTGAAGATGGAGAATATAGCCTCTTTAAATGGCATCGCAACCTGTTTCTTACTTAATCGCGATTTCGCTCCAGCTTTTAAATTCTTTTCTTCATCAGCTGAATTTGGAGACCCAATTGGAATGTATAACTTAGCCTTATGTTATTTAACCGGATATGGTACTTCGATAAATGTACAACATAGCATATATTGGTTGAAGAAGGCTTGCAAAGAAAGGATCGTAGAAGCACAATATAATTTAGCTTCTTTGTATTATTGTGGTTATGGCACTATGTCTAATTCAGGAAAAGCAATTGAGTATTTTAAAATGGCTTCAGAGAATGGACATTTACTTTCTACTTCGATCTTAGCCAATTTGGCTCAATCTGATCGTAGTGACTTGCAAAATTATCAAGCTTTGAAGAAAAGTTATTCCAAAAAGCCTAATCTTATTGATGAGAATGGTGAATTAGGATTAGTGGATTCGTTAAGAAATATTTCTTTGATGAAAAGAGCTCCAATTTAATTAAAATTAGTTGTTTATAAAACTTTGTCTATAACGATTTTTGGGAAACTTTTACTCTCAAAATTGTTCAATGAACGAAATCAACTTCAAGTATGAAATAGAAAGAACAATAGAAATAATCAAGATCAATAATTATGAAAATGTAATTTAAATCTAATTTAAAATTAATTAATAGATAGGATTACAAATACCGGATCATTTGCTTCAAGATTCCGTTTCCATTTTCAGATTATTGAAATCAGAATTTCCAAACAAAAATATATTTATATTAGGAGATACTTCATATGGAAAGTATTACTTTGATTTATATTTGATTTATATTAGTTGCTGTATAGATGATATAGGCGGTCAACATAGTAATTGTGATTTATTGATTCATTATGGCCATACTTGTTTGAGTGAGTATATACTATTCGATTATTTATTTTTTAGATTTAAAGAATTACCAATTATTTATATTTATGAAAAGAAAACTTTAGATCTAGATAACTTGATATCGAATTTTCAAGATTTTTATCGTTTCATAGAATCTTCAAAAATTATCTTATATTTCGATACTTGTTATTATCATTTATATCGTATTACTAGATTTTTTTTCATTTTTTAGCAAAGTTTCTTGATGCCTTGTCCTCTATTATCGATAAAGATTTGATCAAATGCTACTTGCCGATTACACAAAATATAGCAGACGGAGTTTTAGAAGGAAAATACAAGAGTTTAATTTTAAATCGATATGTCGAAAGCACAAAGGATATAGATCAATTGTTAATTAATTCACAAAATTCTAATTTATCGATATTTTATGTTGGAGATAATGATAAGGATTTAAAGAGATTATTACTTAATAAATTAAAAGTAAACTATATTATTTAATAAAAATGATTAGGTTTATGAATATAAAGATAATACTGTTAGATTGAATACCGAAATTAACAATTTCTTAATGAAAAGGTTAGTGACTTTAATTAGATTATTTTTCATAGATATCATTTAGTAGAAAAAGCCAAAGATTCCAAGATCTTTGGTATAATAATAGCAGCTATGGGTGTAAGTACACTATTCTCAGTTTATTACTCATTGTTCTATAGATGGCTGTAATGAAGTTACAAAACATATTAAACACTTAATCAAAGCTCGAAATAAGAAATCATATTGCCTTATTGTTGGAAAAATTAATATACCTAAGTTGGCAAATTTCTTGGAGATTGATATGTTTGTTTTGGTTGCTTGTCCACTTAATTCCCTTATTGATTCAAAGGTTTCGCTTTGTTTTTATGATGATTAGGAATTTTTTAAATCGATTATCACACCATATGAATTGGAACTGGCTCTTAATCCGTACCAATATTTTTTGATAACTTTATAGTGAACTTCAATGGAATGGATCTATTTCTTTGGATTTCCCTTCTATTTTATCTAGTATCTCTTTGCCTTGATTTTTAGTTGATGTAAATCATGAATTTTCAATTATTTAGACTCCAATTGTTGATCACCGACATCTTGAACCAAGATTTTCACTAGTTAGCGGCAAATTAGTTTCAGAACAGGACGAGATCGACCTAAATGGTGGAATACGAGATCTTATGATTAGAGATAAAAATGATCAATTAATGGTGTATTCTCAATCTCCTGCTGGTATATCAATTAATGGAGTTTGACTGTTTTTTCTTTAGGTGCTTATTTGAATTCCAAATCTTTCAAAGGGTTAGAAATCAATAAAGGGTTAACCCCGATTGTGGAGTTTGAGGAAGGTAGGAAAGGTATTGCTAGTTCTTATGAAAATGAACCAAAGTCTAGATAATTCAGTAAAGTTCAATAAATAACATTGATCAGTTATTTTATTTATTTTTCAAAATTTTGATCAAAGATGAATCGAAAATAATTGTAAAATGAAAGATAATGGTGAATTTTTACGTATAAATGGATTGAAATAATAAGGTATGTTTTAAAATATAATGGAAGATTTATGTAAGATCAGTTTCACGAAAAACGTCTTTTTGAGCAGAATTAAAATCAGTAAATGTTTCACGATTAATAAATAATTATTAACAGCCTATGCTACTTTTAAATAAACATTTTTATAAACAATCTAATTACAAGCATCAATTCTTTAATTGCTGATATTATGTTTAACTTTCAACAAGTTCGCTTTTTGCAAAAAACTGATCCTAGAGAATTTTTTGATACGTAATGAAGTTGTGCAAAGAAGTAGACGCCACGACCTTAAAAGAACAAGAACGATACCAAAAAATCTTCCAAAAGCATAGTTTAGACAACTATTTAACACGAGATGGGTTTATAAACGCAATATCGCCTCAAAATTCAAATTCTACAATTAAAAGAGAGCAATATGGAATTTTATTCGACTTAGCCGATCGTAGCAAAACAGAAAAGGTGAGTTTCACAGACTATTTAGTGTTTGAAGATTTGCTATCTAGGCCTGATGCAGAATATATTATCGCATTTAAACTGTTTGATAAAGATAATAAAGGTAAAGTTAATATAAGTAAGATTAATCAACTCCTTTCCTCAAATACCCATCCGGATCATCTCCCGTTGGATTTTAATTCCTCTTGGTTTCAGTTGTTCAAAACGACCAATGGGAAGAATAAGAATGACGAATTGGATTATGGTGCTTTTTGTCAATTATTAAAAGGAATCCAACAAGAACGCTTACGACAACTCTTTACTCACTATTCTAAAGATGGATTTATTAATGGCGAAGAATTCAAATTAATAGTAACGCAAATCTCAAAGCACAAATTAAGTGATTTTGTAATTTCGTTAACACCAACATTAACCAACATAGTACCTGGCGGGAAATTTAGTTATTCACACCTAATAGCGTTTAATAATATGATTAGACAATTAGACTTAATAGAAATCATCGTTAAAGAACAATTTGAACACAGTCTTGATGGCACCATAACCAAGGCTGATTTCATCAATATGGCGTCTCGAAAAGCGCGGTTCACGTTGTTTACACCGTTGGAGGTTGGTTTCCTCTTCCATTTCGCTAATATTGGCAATGTATCAGATAAAGTGACACCCTCCGGATTTCAAAAATTATTCAACACGACCACCTCTCAACCCTCCACCACTTTGGATGAGGAAGAGAAGAAAGAGGGCTTTGGGTTCAAATTATTGAAAAAAATCTATTCTTTCGGGTTAGGATCTATAGCCGGAGCTATTGGTGCGACTGTAGTTTATCCAATTGATTTAGTGAAGACTAGGATGCAAAACCAACGCTCCTCCCTAGTAGGCCAATTGTTATATAAGAATAGCTTTGATTGCTTCAAGAAAGTAATCAAGAATGAAGGCCTCAAAGGCCTTTACAAGGGATTGGGCCCGCAGTTAGTGGGTGTCGCTCCAGAAAAGGCGATCAAATTAACTATGAATGATTTGGCAAGAGGGGTCTTTACTAATCATCATGGCGAGATTAGTTTGCCGGCAGAACTATTATCCGGATGCATAGCTGGTGGATCACAAGTTGTATCACCCATCTCTCACTTCGATCTTATTTTGTATAGATATTTACTAATCCGCTAGAGATTGTCAAGATTCGACTTCAAGTGCAGGGTGAAGTTGCTAAAGCTACTAGTGGAGTTAGCAAGAAAGGTGCTTTGGAAATAGTGAAACAATTGGGGTTATTGGGTTTATACAAAGGGGTGGCGGCTTGTCTCCTTAGGGATATACCTTTCTCGGCAATTTATTTCACCGCTTATTCCCATTTGAAGAAAGATTACTTCTTAGAGACGCCCTTGCATAAACTATCCATTACAGAACTATTGTTTGCTGGTGCTATTGCTGGTATGCCGGCTGCTTATCTTACTACTCCTGCTGATGTCATCAAAACTAGATTACAAGTAGAGGCTAAGAAAGGTCAAACGCAGTATACTGGAATCTTAGATGCATCGAGGAAGATTATGAAAGAAGAAGGGATAGCTGCCTTTTTCAAGGGTGGTCCAGCCAGAGTTTTTAGATCAAGTCCGCAATTTGGCGTCACTCTTTGTGCTTATGAATTGTTACAAAGATCGGTTCCGTTATCGAATATGGAGGCTAGCTTCAACCGTTTAGCTGGTACTGTTACAACCAATTCCGAACGGGATTTCGAAGTTTTAAGATCAGATCATGCATTGAAATTATTATTGAATTTGGATTATAAATTTGGTGTCTTATCAGATACTTTATTGAATAAATCTTAGACTTTATTTTCATAAATCTGAACGATTTTCTTGGTCACTTCGGATGCTGTGTCTTTTGTGTATGGTGTAAACGCTTTATGCTCGCCAATATAAGATAACGGATCACCTGGTGGGAAATATTTTTTGGCCAAATGGAATCTTCTCGTCCAACCATTAAGATTGAGTCTTTGATGAAAGGCAAACAACCCCCTACGACAATATTGTTGCCCAATACTATAAACTGGTTTCCTAAAATCCATAAAGGCCCAAAGTATTACTTCAAGGTGACCATAAGTGAGATTAAATCTACGGATCCAGCTGTTACTAATACATAGTCGGATACTGTGGCAACTTGTATCAATTGTTCTAAATTAGCATTTTGTTTTAACAAAATCGTCCCTTTCATTTTAATCCTAACAATATACAAAATAAAAATGCCTATCATAAACATTGACAATCGGGTTCTTTAACTATGGATAATATTAAATTAGATTTACTCTTTGAGGTGCTTCTTTGGTACAACAAATAACAAGTTTAGCACCAAACTCATTAGTTAATTTCTATGAATAATGATAATCAACAATACTTCAATATCCTTAGTAAAGGCTAAGTAATCTTCTTTTAACATTTTGTATTCATCATTACAACGGTCTATCAATATTCCAATCAGAGGTGAATTCGATTTCGGTTTCACAAAATCGCCAAATTCTAATAATGCTTTCGATCTATGAACTGCAAAATCTTCTTTACTAATATTCGAGCACAAAATCTATAGGATAATAAATAAAATTTACTTCGGTGGTAATGATGTTTTTCTGTTGCGATAAAGCTGGGCCTAAATAAACTAAAAGCTATATGGAGCAACTTAAATACCTAATTTAAACAGTTCATGTTTCATTAAAACCACAGCATCGAAGAATTTATAAGCTACATCAGGATGTTTAATATGGACTTTTAACTATCAAAGTAGGAAGGAATACCAAAAAAGCTAGATTCTTGACTTAATTTATTTAATACCATACTTGGATAAACGGTATCATCTCCACTGGATATTATTATAGATGGATAATTCTTTAAATCTAAAATCTCGTCCGATTTAATAAACCAAGGCAATGATGGGCGTTTTTCTATAATCATCGAATTAATGTTTTGGATTTACTGCTTACACTGAATATGAAGAATGATAAATCTTTAATTACTTTAGGTAAATTCATAAAAACTTTAAATCAACAAGTTTGTATTACTTTTATGTTCTTTAAGTTGTACCAATTGGTATGGTACATTAAGTTCTTTACTAATAGTTATGGCCGATAAATCATTTTGATCTATAGCGCTTTTCAAGATCCAAATATTGTTAATCTTAGGCTTCAGTTTCGATTTAACAAAACTAGACATTAACAAGAATTAACAAAAACTGAAATTATTAAAAAGTGAAAATCAATTGCAACCCCAAAATATCAATCATAATCCTATCATTATTAGCCAAAATTATAGAAGTGGAGTCCAGACAGATGTTATTTAAACCTAAATAATGATCCAAGAAATTGAACAGCTTGAATCCAACAAAATAATAACGATCCGAACAAAACGCAATAGATTCATAATGAGGTATGAACGTAAATACGATTCTGATCATCATACCGATAATAAAACATAATATAAATGTTTTGATTGATTTTTGGGTCGTTAATAAATATAATTCTTTATATGTTAAAACACAGGGCTACCTTCCTCTTTTTCATCTGTTTGTGGCTTGGTTATTACGATTGGAGCTATCAAATTGGGTGGAACTAATGAATCAGCCTTAAAAATGAAAAATAAGCTATACCTTCCCATTAACTTTGCCATTTTGATGCTGTACAAGTTTC
This sequence comes from Holacanthella duospinosa, assembly GCA_002738285.1. Taxonomy (NCBI): domain Eukaryota; kingdom Metazoa; phylum Arthropoda; class Collembola; order Poduromorpha; family Neanuridae; genus Holacanthella; species Holacanthella duospinosa. Next base: position 42,705 of record NIPM01000649.1, read on the forward strand.
GATAATCCAATATTACTTAAAATTATAAAATCACTGGAGATACGTAACAATCTTATATTTCTTCAATTTCGAAACAGCAACAACCTTAATAGGAAACCCGTTATAATAAACCGAGTTATTTGACCTAATATTAGTGTTCCTTTTCAAGCCTTTATTCCACCAATACTGATTAGAATCGCCAGTGTTGACTTTATGTGATTGTGTTTGGAACAATAATTTAAACCCATCTTGTTTTCTCGTTCCTAATAAGTTATCAATCCAAGTATCATTGTAAAAATTTGGTTGATGGATGTGACTGAACTGGATTATATGGACCGATTTGTTCGCTGGCAAGAATAATACATCCTGATTGATTGAACTCGGTTCTTTGGACTTCTCGATTAGGAATATTTTCGGATGGATGTAAGTAGATGGTACTGGTAGAAGTAAATCAGAAGTCTTGTCATTGGAACATAGAAAGAGGTCTATGGTATAGCCAAACTCGTATAAATCTAAGTCTATAACAATCTCGAAAAATATGTAGGATTTATGGTTGAGATATTTATCGAAACTAGTTAATGATTTAAGTTCTACTCTTATGGTTTTCTCATCGGAATCATGTTTCAATAATTTATATAAAGGATCAGCCTCTACCCCGAAGTTGGAAGGTAAAGTTAGCAAGGAAGGCATCACTAAAGTAGAAGTAGAACATAATGTTTTCAACTTCGACCCTCTTTTCCAAATATAATCCCTTACTTTCAGATCATTATTATTTAGCTGGATATCACTATTCAAATCTGGAAATATCAAGTTGTTGGGCGTAGTCCAATTAATGGCCCATAATGCATCAAATAATGGTGAATTCAGCTCTGAAAAATCGATACAAGCATAAAAACTTACTTTGGTACTAAAACCCGATCCCCATTGTAAAACCCAAGCAGAGGCTTTGATATTGAATATATTAGAGTTATTCATCGATAAATGATTATTTAACGTCCATGTAATGATATATAACTTATTCTCATGTAATTGTGTGTAATGAGTTAGAAACACTTCACTACGTTTATATACATCAATAAACTTCATATTAACTACCTCGCATAACAAGTCCGTTGATAAGTTCTTAGCCCATTCTTGGGATTGGATTGATTGATCCCATTTCTTTCTAGTCGTAAATTGTAAAATCAACACTGAAACTTGCAAAGGTGATAGACCAGGTATATTCATAACAAGTTTCCATACTGATAGCTCGAGGGATAAACTCTTGCATTTCTTCTTCTTTATATAAATACTATCGGTATCAGTTTTGTTTATTAAGTTCCATTCATCTTCTCCTTGATGCAATTTACTAATCTCATCAAATATTCGCTTTCCTTTATTCATTTGGGTATGTTTCAAAGCTCCATCAAAAATAATCTGCTTCGATTCAGGTGAAAATGGTATATTATCTTCATTAGAAATAAAATTCCATTTAATTTTCTTCAAATCCGTAATATTGATAGTTCTTGCTGTTACAATATTGTCGTTTAAATATAAGTCTAATGTGGTTTTCATTCCCTTTTCCTTGCATGAATAATATAGCTTTAACTCTAATGTGCCTTCAAACACATGTGCACTAAAACATAAAGCAAGCCATGCCCCATTCAAGCTATATTGCTTTAAACTAAATAGGTTATTGGTAATGTTTCTTGGATTTTGATATGAGCAATATATTTTATGATTATACATATCTGGTAAGCGAATAATCAGCGTTATTGGGAAATCATACGAGTTGATTGTATCAAGTTGATCAGGAAGAGCAAGTTTCACTCTATAATAAGGTCCAAGTTCTTTTATAAAACAGTAATCAAGCTTGAATATATAATCGCTATTTATTCCTGATGGCATCTCTTTACTACTCTTCTTATTAATACTGAGATTCTTATCCGAAAAATCGTCAAATATTTCGGAATTGGATATTAATAACATAGGTGGCATGTCATCATTACTCTCAAGTGTTTTGATCAGAAATTTGAGCCAATATTTTGGATAATATCCATAAGCAGTTGATTTCGAGACAATATTCTGTTCATCGTAATTACTAGAGCTTTGACTTGATTTACCAAACTTATTAAATTGCCAGATATGTGTAACTTCTATTAAATCACCATCATTTGTCTTAATTCTTTTAAAGCTCCAATAAAGACATATGTTGAATATAAGTGGTTCTTTCTCGGATAAATAGAACTTTTCTAATATTTTTGAGAAAATAGCTAACGGATAAATACCAGACGGTTCATAATTTTGATCTAAATTAAACCCACCAAATATAAATGATTGATTTTTTTCGATATCTAAGAATAATAATTGACTGAGTTTGTTTCTATACGATATAAATAATTTTGATTTACTTATTAGTATTGTAATCCGTTTTCTGTAAATTTAAAGGAAACATAAACGCATTTTCTTTACCAGTACATTCTTTGATAACTAAATAATTAAATATAACTTTTACTAGATGATGTAAATTCAGGTGAAACTATCTTAGAGATTAAATCAAATTGATTCTCATTTGGTATAATGGATGATTCTTTGAAAAAATAGTTGTTTTCATTTGAATGGTAAAAGAATTTGTAATCAAATTCATTAACTGAATTTCTATTTCCAATATATTGTTTCCAGCTCAAATTATTAAGCTCATTGAAATTTTCTGCTTGATTATAATAGAGAGAGGTTTTGAGAGCTCTAAAGATTAGGTAGGAAGATTACTCGTTGTAATTAAAGAATTTCGGGTCGAATTCTGCGATTTTAAAGAATTGTGAATCTCGGTTGTTTTTTCTCTTCTTCTTGACTAGATTATGTATAGAACCAGTATCATATTCATCTTGTTTGTCACTCTTTATTTCTATCTTCATACCATTTATAATGATAGGAGACATGTTTTTAATAGAGTCCTTCTTAACTATCCCCAACTTAACGTGTATATCAGAATGATAAAATTCCTCGTTACTAGTAAACTTGATGCGATAAATACTTCCATTAGTAAATTTGTAACAATATATTGTTTTGGTGATCCATTCTTGACCTGTAACAACACCTTCTAGTTCTATATCGATATTAAGATAATATTCATTAGATATCAAACTCCCATTGACACAGAATTCTAATATTTTACTAGAGCTGTCGATTATTTTACTTATCAAGGTGTAATTGAGCTCGAGTGAAACATCTTCAAAATCAAAATGTATTCTTTTAATATCGATCACTTCCTCAGCAGAAAAATACAAAGGCATCAATCTTTCTTTGGAAAGAAAATTCTTCAGATTACTACAAGTTTGAATAGCAGTGTTCTTGAAATCAAGTATTGAATAATCAGAGTTTTTGAATATAAATCCAGGAGATTCTTGAGGAAGACCAAATTCGTAATAAATAGATAATTCGTAGATTAAATTTTCATCATCGCTTTTGAACACCAGGCTTTTAAGCCTTTCCATGCTAATAGAAGAGTTTTTGGTCGTATTATTTATTTCAAATGCCATCCAATTTATTCTTAAATGGCCAGTTTCTTCTTCATCTAAAAGACGGATGTCGTCAAGGAATCCTACCAGTAATATGACAGAATTGCTAGAAAATATAAACTTCTCGATAGTTTTTGTTCTAAATCTAAAAATATTAATAAAGTTTATATAACTTTTTGTTGTTGAATTTAAAATAAGAATCCATAAAATAAACATCTTTGTCTAACAATCTGAAAGAATCTTCTGTTAAATATATCACATTCCCTAAATATTAAATAATAAAAAGTACAATATTTTCGTGCATTAGGTACAATTAATCCTAATCCAAAATTATAAAGACTAGTTTCTATATTCTGAGTGAAGAAGGTAGTGGTTTTGTAATAATTGTAATTTTCTAAACTGATATTTGTTTCAATGTTAACAGTGTGGCTATTTTCTTCTTGTTTAATCCATTTATTGTCTTTTTTTGTTTTTTCAAACTTTTCTGTACAAACTTTTATATAATCCAGGTGTTCTCTAAACTTTATACGATCGTTGTCTTACTTTTGATTCATGAATTTAATATCGCTTTCAGTAAAATCGTGCATTCAGTGTAATAAATATGTTCAAGTGATTGTATCATAATAATAAGCGTTTATATATTTAAAAGAATATATTTTGTATCACAGACTTTATAACTTCGATACCAAAATTTCGAGATAAAAATCAATCCAGAAGTTTGAAATATGCCTACATCGAACGAATTATTTAGAATAATGATGGTTGATGCAAGTAGAATTTAATAAATCAATTATTTTCCTTGCATTTTTCATAATGGTCCCATCTCTCTAAATTCTGAACTTCGTCAGAATAAGTCTCGAATCCTTCTGCCAATTGCAATGTTTGATCAATGTATTCAAAAAAATTACCCAAAGGACAAACTCCATCTCCTAGACTTTCAGAATTACAAAAATTAGTTATTAAAGGTTTTCCATTATAAATCATTCTTAAATAATAGCCATCGAAAGGATTGTTTCCTTGCTTTACTTCCTCTGGCTTTTTCCAGAATTCCCATATCAAATTAGAAGCATAAGGTGGAAGCCTAAAGTTTAAAGTTAGGAGTTACCTTAAATCAGAAGCCATTAAAGCTCCAAGGATAGAGGAAATGCTTGAGTCATGAGCTGAATAATGGAAAAATTTGAGACCACCAAGTTTTGTACCCTTTACAGATGGATGATTTAAATCTATATAATTATATCTTCTGTTTTCTTTTTGCAATGTCAATAAAATAGTTCTTTTTATGTCTAAAATAAAAGGACCTGCCATCAACTTGAAAAATTCTGGATTATCCGCTGGGATATCTCTACTACTCAATCTTGTTTCTGCATTATTAGCTATGGATAGTTTTTTTAATAGCTTATCGTTCACACATTCATGCGAAGCCGCATTACATATAGGAGGTTTATTGTTACACTTTCTTGTCCAGGATACGTCTTGGAAATAATACATACTCTCGGGACTGTCTTCTTTTCTTGGATGTCCGACTATTTTTTCTAACTGTTTTCTTAATTTAGAGACTTCCTTTAGAAAAGATTTATACCGCTCATCTTCTATATTTGCATTTACAGCATCTCGAATCCTTGGGCAGCTTTCATATTCTGGTGTTATTGTTTCTATTTCCTTTGGAGCAACATTGATGTCAATATTTCTTATATTTTCCCCAGAAAACATACCAGTATATAAAGAAATTGCAGATTCCCTGGTTCTCCTAAAAATAAACAAAGTTAAATACCAAAAATCTGTTGTTCTGATATAAATCGCTTTTTTTGCTTCCTCCCAATCAGGACTTAGAAATCCAAGGTTTTTTATATATATCTCTTTTAAATTATTTCCTAACTTATTTAACTGTTTTACACCTTTTGGTGTCAATTGTCCTGGTGCACATGTACCTTTCCAACTCTTTTTTGCTGTTGGATTGAAGGGACAGTATCCATCCTGGCAACCTCTTCCGAAATGAGTTATATATTCTGGTGAACCCGGACTGTTTATATAGGAATTTATGGTAAAACAATTCCAGGTAATGTCACCTTCATTAGGAAGGAAATGTTGTGATGTGCGATCTCCATGTCTACTTAACATATGTATATTCAATAATTCCGCCATTTGTGACTAAAAAGATAAAAAATAATAAAACCAAAGGTTTATAAGTATCTTTTGATATAAAATTTGCCTGGCAATAGTTGTAATCAGTCAATAAATCTGCATCTATAAATATGCTCTGTTTTCCATTAGATAAATCGTTGAATGCTCTTTTACTTAAATGTCTTGAATCTATCATATTTGGGAACTTGTTAATTAAAACAAATATTAAAATTATAATCTGGAGTTTTTTTCTATTTGTTGACATTTATCAGTATATTGTTTATTTCTTTTTTATACTTTTTTGAAAATGTGGCACTAAATACAGGGTGGCGCAAGTAAAGTTGGACACTCTAATTTTTGCGATGGGTGGTAATAAAAAATATGGCACTTTATTTTCGTTCAGAGTAGTCCCTTTTTGATTCTCTTCATAATTCAACCAAATTTTTAATGAATTTAGATTATTCTCACTCTTGTTCAACCAACTATTTAATAAGTAAAATGGGGACTACTCTGAACAAAAATAAACACTCTTATTTATTTAGCCACTTTTATTTTTTTAAAATAAATAACTTTTCAAAATGGGAAATAAAAATATAACTATTAAATATCAAAATAGAATAAGAATAAAATGTTTATTAGAAGCTGTAATGTCCCCTACAGAAATATCACGTCATCTAAAATGCTCTCGACAAACTGTTTACAATATGAAGAAAAAAGGCAAAACGATAAGAAAAAAAAGGATTTTGTGGAATAGAAAACTTTGCGCAAACACTAAAAAATTTATAAAGCGTAATATGATTGAAAAACATGGAGTTTCTGATAAAAAGTGCGCTGCCAAGTTGAATTCTAGTTTAAGCTATAAAAATGTAATAAAACTATAAGTAGAAGAACAGTGCAAAGATATAGAAAATCAACAAATTGGGGGAAATATGCTTATTCAAGACAAAATAAACCCCTTTTAAGTCAAAAAATATCAATGATAGAATTAAGTTTGGTTAAATTGTTGAAAATACAGGTTTTTAACTAAAGGCCCAAGAGCAATAGAATTAGTTGATAATAACTTACTTACTGATGAAGCTCATATTCAACTTTATACCCAATTAAACAAAAGGAATAATCCATATTATATAAGCGAAAAAAGCCAGGTTCCAATAACACCTTGCCCAAAAAAATCACTTTCTATTATGGTGGCTGGGGGTGTATGCAAATAGGTTTGACAAATTACATATTGAATTTATTTTCGAAAGACATTTTTTCGGGAATTAAAACAGATCCTAAATAAATTTTCAATCAGTTTGTTGGTAAAATAAATTAAACAAACATTTTTTGCTTTAAATTAGCGTTTATTAGATTATAGTTACTAAAATGAACGCAAGATATTTACCGTATGATAACCAAAACATTAATACTGAAGAATCACTAACAATACTCCAAAAATTAGTTAAGAATATATTGAAATTATTCAACAAAACACCAAAAAACGAAAGATATGCAGTTTTATCGATAGTTGCAGGTGAAATATCGAAAAAGGATCTGAGAAAAAGTGGTTTTACTTTCTCAAACACTATGTACAAGATTGCAAAAAGGAAAAGAGGAGATGATGAAATAGAAAATAGGGAAAGTTATCAACCAGAATCTAAAAAACAAAAAGGTGAAGATATAAAAAAGTTAATTAATGAATATTTGACCAAATATTCTGAGATAACATGCAAACTACATAGAAATCAGCCTGTATTAAATCACCAACAATCTAAACTATATATTTATAAGAAAATAATGGCCTAAATCCAAGAAATTAGCCTAAGGTTGTCTACATACTACACTTTATGCCCAAAATACTTCAAATAGCTGAAAAAGAAGACGGATATGTGTGATAGCTGCGTAAATGGCAAGAAACTTAAAAGGAGGCTAGGTGAAAGTTGTCAGGACAAACGAGTAAAGTTCTACAAACCCCATGCTGAGTTAAATAAAGATCAAAAAGGCTACTTTAGACAAAGACTAGAGAACTTGGAGCATGATGAGTGCGTGGTAGTTATGGATTTCCAACAGAACTTCAAGATCGGTGGGGAACCTGTGGAAATATCACAAGCATACTACAAAAAATCTTCTGTATCTTGTCTCGGCTTTTGTGTCATCTATAAAGTGGCGGAAGAAATAAGGAGGAGCTACTATAACTACCTCTCAGAAGTTATTAGTCATGATTCCACTATGTCAAGAGCTGCCTCAGGGAATTGGAGGAGGCAAAGCTGAGAAGTTTCTCTAAAATACATTTCTGGTCAGATAATGCAGGCCATTTTAGATCCCAGGAATTAAGGAGTTATATACTCTTGGAGCTACCTACTAAGAATTACTTCACCTCCCAGAACTTCTTTGCAGAATATCACGGAAAGTCAGATATAGACGGGCACTTCGGACTTCTTCAGAAAGCCTTCGTCGAATTCGAAAGAAATAATCATTTTTATTCAATATACATTGTGACTTACTGTTTCTGAGAGTTTTTCTTAGAGGCCGACACCGATGTCTACTTTGAGATCTACGAGGACCCTGGTAGAGAGGACTTGGTACAAAGGCTCGGCATAAAGGATGCTAAGCAATACATGTCCCTCTACGCCGACTCAGGTACCATTTATGGAAATTCGGTATCTACATTCCAGGAGTCAAACCATCGTAGGCTGGGGCATAAGATTGTCCGCTCCAGAGAGAGGAGGGAAAACAAGTACGCCTCTAAACTGAAACCAGATAACGGCTGGGCGGTTTCCTCCTCTCAATTAAAGATCATGAGTAAAAGGGTGGTGCTCAAAAACTAAATGTGGGAAGATGGGTAATCCAAGGAGTATAGGGTTGACTGGGGGCTGCTATACTTCTCCCCGTAATGTGATTACCTTGTCGACCTAGGTTGGTACCGCTCTCCGTGATCTAATCAAAAAAACTGTTAGGTGGGGTGTAGAAACTTCAAAGCTTTAGTTTCCGAGCAAAGTCGGAGAAATTTGTTGAAAAAGCTTGGAAATTTTGAGAATTCATAAATCCGCTAGTAGACGCGTCGTTTGAAGATTGACCAAGAAAAAAGTGGCGTCAAGAACTATTTCCCCTGAAAACATATCTCAGGAGAATGCGTTTCAGATGAATTTATGAAGCCGAGTTGAGATTTTTGGTTGAAATTTTTTGAGAATATTGGATTTCTCCCAGGGGTATTATGCCTTAATTACTCGTTAAAGCTATTAGTTAAAACATGAAATTATAAATCTTTTTATATAAATTAAAGTGATTCTTTTATTTATTTTTAAATTTCTCATGTTAATTTTTCAATAATTTTGAAAAACTTGATCAAAAAATAGCCCTAAATGAAATTTATCGACTTTGAGTTTATCAATAACTCAGATTAATTAAATTATGGCGAAAAGTCGAAATTCTGTAAAAAAAAACAGGAATAGTATTTAAAGCTAAAAAGTCAATCGAACAAAGTTGATTTTAGTATGTTTTTATTTTATTTTATCTGTTTTTGTTTTTTAGTATTGAGTTTATGATAATTAAAACTAAATATAGCTCTTTATTTTCCTTCAGAGTAGTCCACTTTTGATTCTTTGCTTAATTCAACCAAATTTTTAATGAAGTTAGATTATTCTCATTATTAAGTAATCAATTATTTAATAAGTAAAATAGGGGCTACTCTGAAAAAAAATAAACTCCCATATTAAGTTATTTTCAATTTTAATTCAATTACAGCCGTAATTTGATCCAAAGATAGGTAATGCTTTGTTTAGTGACCTTAAACAAGAGATTAATCATCAAAATATCAGTCTTAATTCAACCAATTTTAAATGAATTTTTCATTGCATTATTTTCATCTTAAATGGGGTTATAAATTTAACTTTCGGTTTTAAAAATTGTTCTAAACAAAAATAAACTCACATATTGTTGAAAAAGACAAAAAAGTAACAGGAAAATATTACCAGGACAAAATCATTCCTATATATGACTATTTATTTTTGTTCAGAGTAGTCCCTTTTTGCTTAATTCAACCAAATTATTAATGAATTTAGATTATTCTCACTCTTAATCAACCAATTATTTAATAAGTAAAATGGGGACTACTCTGAACGAAAATAAACTCACATATATAGAAGCTTTAAAGAACCCAAAAGTAATTTATAATAAAAGAAAAGCGACTTTTGTTCAAGATGGAAAAAGATAATATGCAACTTTTAGAATCAAATTTTCAAACCGTATGGGGCAAAGGAAAATGGCCAGGCAATAGCATAGATTTGAATCCAATAGAACATCTATGGACTATTCTTAAAGAATCCATCCATAAAAACCCTCGGCCAAGAAATACAGAAGAATTAATCAAAAGAGTTAAAAAGGCTTGGAGCAAGATTGATAAGAACACTATTAAAAATATCAGTCGCTCTTTTCCAAAAAGAATCCAAGAAATGCTAAATGCTAGTGGTGGAAGCACAGATTACTAGTATTTAAATATTACAAATAATTTTTTTTTATATTTTTATCTATAGAAGTTATTTCTATTTTATTAGAAAAATGTCCAAATTTACTTGCGCACCCTGTAAGGTGTGGTCCGTTATTCCTGTCCAATTTTATAAATTTAAATATAGACAAATTATGTGATTTTTGAAACACATTAAATAAACTTTATTAAATTAAAGCAATAAAATTTTAATAACCTTTATTTTTAAAGAATGAGAATCAAAACAGGGCAGATGCAATCTGCCACTATTAACGAAAATATTGCTTCTAAAAAGACGACTAGATACTTAAAGTACAAAAACTATACATAAGTCTGTAGAAGAAGTAGGTACTTCTATTTATAAAAAAGGTCCTACTAAAATATTCACTTCTAAAGTCAAAAAGAAAATACCAAAATGTCCTTCCACATAAAATGTATATAAACACTTTAAAAATGAAACATTAAATTAAATATATTTTATTTGTTTATTTTTAAAATAAATATTACGCTTCTTATCATTTTAGTTTTTGGACAGGAATAACGGACCAGACCTTATATGTTTCACTTGTAATAATGATTTGTTAAAAATTGACTTTTGATTTTATTTTACTCTATAAAATAAATTATTCATATATATTATTTTTCTTTTATCATCCTCAATTCCAAATCAAAGTTATTTTGATTTTTCTAGAACGAATCAGAGTATATGTGAAGTTTGGATGACGTCAAAAATAATCATCAATGCAAATAATAAAATGACTTGAATTTTAGATTTATTTTATATATTGTTATACCAGCTTTCAAAATTATTCTATTTCCACGTCCACAATTTCGGTGGAATCTGAGATTTCGAATAAACATTCAAAGATTGGATAAGATGAAAAAGAAAATAGCAAGAAGATGGTTTATATTTATGTTTATATCAACATTAATTGGGTTTATAATATTAGTTTTTGGGTTGAATAACGCCAATTCCAAAATGAAGAAGTTGGATAAATCTAATGCAGGAAGCCATTTTAAAAGTCTAAAACAGAATATAATAACCAATCATCAAAAACTTAAAGTGGTATCATCTTTAAGCGAAGATTCAACCAGAGACTATACATATTGTCAAGCTACTACTCCTTTGATTAACCAATATTTTCCATTAGTATTTTCATTTTAATTAATATGTAGTCTTCAAGTGCAGTCTTAATAAATATTCACATGTTATCTAGACATGGAGATAGAAGTCCTACTAATTTCCTTCCAAATGAAGATAAAGTGGTTTGGGATTGTCCTGTTGAAGATTCTCATGTCAGTTATCCAAATTTGCTACCATATACAACACATTACGGTCAAGGTTGCCAGAATGGATTTTGCGTTTACAATCCATTTATACACAATACATGGACTGGAACTTGTGGCTTGGGCCAGCTAACTTTAAAAGGAATGCAACAATTAGAAAACTTAGGTGTTAGGCTTCGTGAAATTTATATAGATAAATTGAGGCTTTTAAGTCCAAATTGGGATGAAGCGCATGATCAGATATTCATAAAGTCGACTGATTATTGGTATTTAGCCTTTTAATTTTTAGGAGAACTAGGCAATCAGCGGTATCTTTATATTCTGGCATGTTTTCTATGTCTCTGTTCAAAACAAAAAACATAGATATTAATGTAGTACCAATAGATGTCGAGACTATAAATCCTACAAGAAAAAATTGCCCTAGACTAAATTTGGTCAAAAAAGAAATGTTCAAAACAAAATTATTTAAACTTTATCTCCAGAAATCATCAACTCTAAGGTCTCAATTAGAAGATTTAGTGGGCAATCCAAGATCAGGGGATGATAAAAACTCTATGTATTATTTTCAAGATCTTATGTGGGCCAGAAAATGCCACCAAAAAGCATACGTCTGTAAAGAAGGTACACTAACGTGCTCAAATGACAGAATGTTAAATGAAATTTCGATAGTCAACAATGAAGAGTTTCGAATATGGTATCGAGATTTACCATTTGTATCAGAATATTTGACAAAATTAAGAATGGGGCCTTTGGTATTGGAGATCAAAAAAAATATTTTGATGACTCTACAAATTGAGAATCAAAATGTAAAATATATAAATTTAGAGCACAGCTCTGTCAAAGATATAAAGATGAGAAACTTTAAATTCTTCCATTATTCTGCTCATGATACTACTGTTGCACCTATGTTGGGCGCACTGTTTGCCTATGATCTAAGGTAGTCTTTGTATTTTTGATTTTTAGAGTTCCTCCATATGCGTCTAATTTGATATGGGAATTATGGAAAGAACCAAGTCAGATAGGGAAAGACCCATTCCATGGATATTATTTGAGAATGATATTTAACGGAAAGCCGGTAATAACAAGCTGGTGTGTCAAAGAAAAACTCCCAGATGGCTCTTGTCCTTTGAGCTATTTCTTTGATTATCTTGATAAGGCTTTAAGTCTTGTTGCTGGCTTTGAAATCTATTCTAATTATGTTGTAAATGCTGAAAAATGGAACCATTATGATGAATGCTGGACCAATAATTGACAATACACTTCATTGTAAAAATATTCATTAAACTAATCTCATTTATGTCATTTTTTAATCTTTGCTTATCTCTAAAGGCTAAAAATATTATATAGATCCTTTTTGTGGCTGATTCGGTTATTTCGAACTTTTATGCGCAGCTTTTCAAGGTTAGTAAATTTTACTTTTCTGATATAATCATTCTTGGAAAGTTTTAAAGTTATGGTCAATTCCTAAAGAAAGGTTAAACAAATATTATACAACATAGGTTGATATACAAATTATAAAAGGGTTTTGCTGAAGCTGCCTTTAAGTTTGCCAGAGGAATATTGTCGAATCAGTCAATTTGGCCAGGTATAGGGCGCACTACCGTCACCCCGCAGATTCGATCAATCATAAACGCCCTTTTAATTTGATTGACTATAAACATTTCAGATTACAAAATATTGAATGCAATAGAGGTTGCTCGCACCTCTTAGAAACAACCATTTTCACTACTACACTTTCCCCACTACGCTACCAAATCTTAAGAACTTTTATCATGGTTTGGTTCAGAAAATAAGCATATAAACTTAAAAATGAATGCTTCTATTATACGTATAAAGACTATATGGGACAAAATTTTCTTACATAATTATATTCTAATTTTAGTTTCTTGAATGCATAAAATAGTAAATAAATTTATGTATTTACTATCCATAATTTAACTCTTAGCTATATTTCTTACCAATTTAGTTGCTTCCTCAACCTATTTTCACTATGATCACTAATATGAAAGAATTATAACCGAGACTTCAAAAATTTTGTCCCATATGAATAAATTAAATAGTAAATAGACAACAATGTATAAATCACAGAATATTCATAGAGATGAATTGAACATTTGTATCAATCAAATTAGATCCACAACCCAGCTTTAATATATTACCAGTTTGCGAGCTAATGACTTTTAAAATTAAAATCTCACTTGGTTATTTATTTAAACATGTGTAGTTTTATTCGATGTTTATCAGCAAAGTATGTTTTGACACTTTATGGATAAAGATTTAGCTTTGCCTAAAAATGTGATAACAGAGTGTAACCTCAAAAACTACATATTTATTATTAGGTGTATTATTTTATTAACAAAATCGTTACATCAAATTTTCTTAAGATATTGTAAAATTCAAAATTTTTTACTTCAAATCAGAAACTAAAAACTTTTTGAAACTGTAAGGAAAAATAAATGGACAAGAGCATATATAAAAGGAAGCTTAACGGTATGAATGCAGTAACGCCCCCTATTAATAGTATTCATTCTATATAGTATGATAGACATTGTATGTTAATACGAAATTATACTCATCATTTCAATAAAGAAACTCCTGAACAAGAAATAAGAACTTCAGAAGACATCATAAAAGATAATTTTCAGTATTTCAAACCCCATTAATTCTTATGAAGGTTTGTATGGAATGAAGAGATAGATGATCCTATTGAAGGCGAAAGTTTACACATTTGGGAAAAGAGAATTGCGAAAAAATATTATGATAAATTGTATAAAGAATTTTGCCTTGCTGATCTGAGCAGATATAAAGAAGGAAAAGTATATACCCTCTTGATAAAATAATTTTGTGGAATAGACTGCTATGAGATGGAGATCAGAGGATGAGGTTATTAAAGGCAAAGGTTTGATTTAATTTTCCTTATTATCCTTAGGTCAATTAAGTTGTGCTAATATTAAATGTGATAAGGCTGTTCGAAATACTTGGGAAGTTAATTTCGCTTATACCGAACAAGGAGAGAAAAAGAACGCCTTAGTGAAAATAAGTCTATGTAAAAAGTGTAGCAAGAAATTGCACTATAAATCCGAAGATGATCAAAATAAGAGGAAGAAAGTGAAATCCTGATTTTTATAAATATTTAATCCAAATCCGAATTCAAATCTAAATCAAAGAATTCTTCATTATCATTTGTATAATTATTAAGAGGGCCGAAATGTGAAATGATAGGATTAACATTGTCAAAGGAATGTTCATTACCAGAAACTACAAAACACACGTCAAAAAATTCAAGAGAATACCTAAATCATCTTGATTCAATTTAACTGCTTCTGCATCTTGATTCATCAAACCTTTTCTCATATCAATTTCAACTGGATAAGGTGGATGAGCAGGCACCAATTCATTTGCAGGAACATAATTAGGAGGTGCTGCGGTAAACTTTGAAATTCTTCTACCATAAAAAATGATATCTTCCACCTCCAAAGGGCCTACAAAAATACACCACTTAGGTGAGGGGTACGTTTCTCATTGTCTAATATACCGGCTATTTTTTCGGCTTTTTGGATGGTTAAATTTAATTCTTTTCGCTTCACCATAAGTGTATCGATTATACCGAATAATAACTCATCTTCTTTCTTTATTAATAAGTCAACTTGTTTAATCTTCTTCAACAAGTCTTGATGTTTATCAACTAATACATGTAAATGGGATGGGATGAACGTTTTTGACAACTCAATTTCAAAGATTGAGAGGCATCAATTATTTTTTCTATGGTTCGAGAATCATAATATGGTTCACTTTCTTTCTCATTTAAATTGTTCTCTAGTTTTCGAACAAATTTTATCGTAGTTTCTAATACTTCATTCAGCGCTCTTTCTATTTCGTCTTTCATGAAAAAGCAGTTTGACGTTACTTGGAATTGAACATAGGAAAGTTTTAAAAAGAAAGTAATAGTATTGTAATATATTTATACAAGCTATTTACTGCATTAAAAATGATAAAAAACCTAGCATTGGATTTTTGTAAAATATTAAAGTAAAGATAGTAGAATAAATGGAGTTTAATAAATTAAGAGTCTCCCAATACCTAAAAATCAAAGAAGAGTGGATACCATAGCCAAAATCGCCATTCGAACGTAAAGACCATATTTCATTTGTCTGAAATAACCAGCCCTAGAATCCAAATCAACCTCAGGATCGATTTCACCCGTCCTAGGAAGCGGATGAAGTAGCAACATTTGTGGCTTTGCTTTCGCTAACAACAAATTATCTACGACGAACGAGAGCCGAAGCTGTTCGTATAAATTTAAGTCTGCGAATCGCTCTTTTTGCACTCTAGTTACATAAAGAACGTCAGTTTCACCAATCACTTGATCCAAATCATCCAATTCTTTCTGTTGAATCCCTAATCTCGTTAATTGATCGATGATTTCTATAGGCATCTTCAAACATTGCGGTGCCACGTAATTGAGCTTAACATGGTAGTTTGATAGCATCTTTACTAAACTATGCACCGTTCTACCATTCTTCAAATCACCTACTAAAGTGATCGTAAGTCCATTAACGGTGCCAAACTCTTCTCTAATAGTAAACACATCTAAAATCGCCTAATCCCAAAAAAGCATGACGAATTAAGAATTAAGAATACTTGAGTAGGATGTTCACCAACACCGTCGCCAGCATTAATGATAGGCGTAGTTGATATTTTAACTGCCAATTCAATAGCACCTACATCCGGATGTCTCAAAACAATCGCATCAGAATATTGGTTTAATGTCCTAATTGTATCTTGCAACGATTCTCCTTTCGTAACAGAAGAAGATTGCAAATCAATCTTTATAACTTGTCCGCCTAATTTCAACATTGCGGCTTCGAAAGAAGCCGATGTACGTGTAGATGGTTCGTAGAATAAGTTGCAAAGGAGCTTCCCTTTCAATAGGTCCAGCCGGCCTTCCTTCTTAATCCTAAGCCCCAATTCTTGTGCACAACCGAAGATGACATGCAGAGAATCGCGATTGAATTGCTTGGCCGATAAGATGTGTTGATTATAAAACGAGATACGATTGATAGATGGAGTATTTTTATCGACCAATTTCTTGGGACTAATCTGTTTGAGTTTCAAAGGTGATATTTGCAGCTTAACATCTTCCAATTGCACAGCGAGGTTAAGATTGAGTTCTGGTTCTAATATCGCTTTCTTTGGTTCTGCAAGTCTAATTGATGGCAAACAAGGAACAGGCAAAGTAGCATGAGGTTGATCAACAACAACACCATTCAATACCATGATTTTATTATCGATCAATAACCTATGAATAGAATGAAATACCTTGTATTTATCTTGGTTGCTAGGACGACCAACTTCTATTTCAACAACTGAGTTAGGGAGATCAATATTGAGTAATTGTATGACATTAGTGAACAGCTTCTCTTTTACAAAATCCAGATTACCAAAATTGTCATAAGAAACATAGAGGAAATTGAAGAACGAATCCACCCTGCATATCGACAAGCAATCGATTTGGTCCCAATTGGCTAAGAATGAAGACTCTATTAACTGAGTAAAAAAGGAAACATTCACATCAAATGTGACGTGATATCCTCGTTGTTTTGATAAGATCAACATATCTAAATCTGTTTTTGATACATCAGTAACATGGACATGAATTTGATAAAGATTGGCTACAAATAACAACAAGACCAAATTATTCCCTTTAACATTGGTGATAAGCTTCTTATTCTTAGGACAACTAGCTAAACCTTCTTCAACCTGTTTTGTTTGGATTTCTCGGTCTTCATTGATATAAAAGGAAACGGAAGAGAATAAACCTAATAAAGATTTAGTCTTTTGATTCCCGATTAACTGGATCGGGAACGATAGGCCAAAATAACAGAACAATTTCTTAGTTTGAATATCCTTGATCAAGCTTATAAACTTATCAATATCATCTGAGTTGAAATAATCGAACCAGAAACCCAAACCTGAACCAACAATACCACCTTCCAAAAGCGATTTTGATAGCGCCAAAATATTGGAGCTTGGATCAGAAATGTCGAACCAAATTATAGGATTGTTGAAAGAAGGTAAGGACAAAATTGGAAAGGAACATATCGAATCACAATCAGAAATTTGAAATGAATCAATCAATTGATGGGCCCAGTCATCTACTTGGTTGATATTGGTACAAAATGGCTTAATGTTGAGATATAAAGCATCAACAAACAATTTTGCACATTTAACATTAGTGATAAGAGGGATAGAGAAATCAACTGCCATTCTACGCGTTTTATATCCTTTGCTAACATAATGGGTTGGTCTTCGAAACTTGTTCTTGGATGGAAGGTTGATATATAAATCTATCTTATTGGTTATTAAATGCTCGTTAAGCGAATAGTTCTTCTTATCCATCAAATCCAATGGAAGTATTCCTTCATCAAAGATTTCTAATGACTTGATTTTGATGCCATGTTCTTCGTAGAAATCAGCAGTACCAGGCGTACCATAAAGCGAGAATCCTAAATCAAATAACTTCTGGACGGAGGGCAAGAATTCCATCTTCTCTTTATAACTGCCGATAGACAACAAGATATTCTTTCGAGGTAATCCAAATCCTGTTGATAACAATGCCTTCAAATAAGCAACCGATTTGTTAGAACCAAAACAAGCTACTTCGCCTGTGGATGCCATTTCCACTCCTAATATTGGATCTGCACCCAACAGACGGCTGAAACTGAATTGTGGTACTTTGACGCCAACATAAGGCGACGAATTCGAATATTGAGGTGGATAAGGTTGATAAGGAAATCCTAACATCACATTAGTAGCTAATTCAATTAGATTAACTTTAGTAACTTTGGAAGAGAATGGAAAACTTCTTGATGCTCGGAGATTGCATTCAATAACTTTAATTTCGTTGTTCTTAGCAATAAATTGTATATTAAATGGACCGGAAACTAGGAGTGCAGATGCTATTTTGGCAGTAACAATTTCGATCTTCTCGACCGTAATCGGATCCAAATCTTGAGGTGGCAAGATTAATGTAGCGTCCCCAGAATGAACTCCCGCATTTTCTGCATGTTCTGATATGACATGCATGACTAATTTACCATCATGAGCCACGGCATCAACTTCAATCTCTTTCGCTTCTTCAATAAACTTACTAATGACAACCGGATATTCTTTGGATACCGCTGTAGCTTGTGATAAATAAGTGGCCAAACCTGCTTTTGAAAACACCACATTCATAGCAGCGCCACTTAAAACATAAGATGGTCGAACTAGGACGGGATATTGGATGGAATCACAGAATGATTCCGCATCTTCTATTGTGCCTAATTCTTTCCATAATGGCTGATCGATCTTGATTTTATCACAAAGACGAGAGAACTTGAATCGATTTTCACACATATCGATCATTTCAGGACTAGTGCCTAATATTTTGACATTAGCCCTATGTAAGGCAAGAACGATATTATTAGTAGTTTGACCGCCCATGGAAATGACAATACCTTGAGACTTCTCTAAAAAATAGATATCCAAGACTTGTTCCAATGCAATGTTTTCGAAATACAACCGATCCGCCTCATCATAATCCGTACTCACCGTCTCCGGGTTGTAATTCACCATAATTGTTTTCACACCTTGACCTCTAAGCGTCCGAATCGTGTTCACAGCGCACCAATCGAACTCAACAGAACTACCAATACGATAAACACCAGATCCTAATACTATTACGCCTTGGTCTCGAAATTGAACGTCATTTTCCGTCCCACTATAAGTGAAATATAAATAGTTCGTGTTGGTTGGAAATTCTGCCGCTACGGTATCGATTTGTTTCACTATGGGTAAGATGCCATTGTCTATTCTTTTCGTTCGAATTGCTAATTCACTTGAGCCCAAAGCTAAAGCAATATGTTTATCTGAGAAACCGAGTTCTTTGGCCTTCCTCAACAACAGAGGTGTTAAAGATGAGTAATGAGATAGCGTTTCTTCATATTGGAAGATGGTTTGCAATTTTGTGAGGAACCAAGGATCAATGTTAGTCATTTGATTAATTTTATCTACAGAATAACCATTATCAAATGCCTTCGCAATAGCGAATAATCTCATATCAGAAGGATGAATCAATTCTTCATCAATATTGTCGATATCTGTTATTTGTCGTTTTGAAAACCCAATAAAGGATGGATCTATTGATCGGATAGCCTTTTGTATCGTTTCTTCAAAAGTTCTACCAATAGCCATGACCTCACCTACCGATTTCATTGCACTGGATATCTTGTTGCATACTCGAGAGAATTTCTTCAAATCAAATCGGGGTATCTTCACTACTATATAATCCAAACTAGGCTCAAAACAAGAATAGGTGGATTGAGTGACTTTATTCACAATCTGATCTAATGTAGTTCCTAACCCTAATTTAGCGGCTACAAAAGCTAATGGATATCCTGTTGCTTTTGATGCTAAGGCACTACTTCTCGATAATCTTGCATTGACTTCAATAATATAATATTCTTTTGAATAAGGATTGAGGGCGTATTGAATATTACATTCGCCAATCACACCTAAATGTTTGATAACTTTAATTGCCGTCGTACGAAGCATTTGATAATCTTCATCTGATAAGGTAACAGATGGAGCAACAACAATAGAATCACCAGTATGGATTCCGAGTGGATCGAAATTCTCCATATTACAAACGGTTATACAATTATCGTTACAATCTCTAACTACTTCATATTCTATTTCTTTCCATCCTTTCATACTTTTTTCGATCAATATCTGAGGAGACGATGCGAATGCTTTATTACATAAAGCGATCAATTCTTTTTCATCATCAGCGAAACCAGAACCCAAACCACCTAAAGCATAGGCTGCTCTAACAATAACTGGATAACCAATCTTTTTAACCGCTTCTAAAGCTTCAGTGACATTAATAGCTGAAGAAGATATAGCACATTTTTCATCGATCTCCAACATGGCACTAGCGAATAGCTCCCTATCTTCAGTCATAATAATCGTATCTATAGATGTCCCTAATACTTTCACATTAAGCTCTTTAAGCTTATCTTTCAATTGAATCCCAACATTCAAAGCAGTTTGTCCACCAAAGGTAACATAAATACCATCCGGTCGTTCAACTTCAATAACTTTCAAAACAAACTCCGGTGTAACCGGTAAGAAATAAACCTTATCAGCTAAACCTTTAGAAGTTTGAATTGTCGCAATGTTAGGATTGATTAATAGTGTATAAATACCTTCTTCCTTTAATGCCTTGATTGCTTGAGATCCTGAATAATCAAACTCGCCAGCTTGACCAATACTTAATCCTCCACTTCCTAAGATCAATACTTTCGAATAAACTTCTTTTTGAATAAAATTAAAACTGGGTTCCTTCACTAATTTGAATTGACCGCTGTTGATATGATATGATATGTTCTGGATATAATAATCGAATAAGAATAACGTGTCTTCAGGTCCACTCTTAGCTTCGGGATGGAATTGGACGGAAAATATTGGATACGATTTATGAATAATACCTTCATTAGATTGATCATTAATATTAACAAACCATTCTTCCCAATCATCACCCAAAGTCGAACTATCAACTGCAAAACCATGATTCTGAGATGTTATGTAACATTTACCAGTCTTGAGACTTTTACAAGGTAAATTATGACCGCGATTACCAAATTTCATCTTATATGTAAAAGCACCTGATGCTAAAGCCAATACTTGATGACCCAGACAAATACCAAAGATAGGTTTACATTTTATCTTTATCAATTTCGATAAATCTTCAATCAATTGGGTTAAATGTGTTGGATTTCCAGGTCCGTTAGATAGGAATAACGCGTCAAAGTCATTTAGATGGTCTAAGAATTTATAATCCCATGGGACCACAATAACTTCAAGTCCTTTATTCAATAGACATTTAATTTGTTGATATTTAGCACCAATATCAATCAACATCACTCTTACCGAACGACCGTTCACTATTAACGGAGTTTGGGGGTGATAATGGCGTATTTCTTTCGTTGACACTTGAGACACCAAGTTGCCATAGTTGGGGTCGAGCCAATCTAAACATTTTTGATCAATTTTATCAAACCAAATTTTAGCTAAACAAACACCTTGATCTCTAATATACTTAGTCAACATACGACAATCTATTCCATATAATGCAGGTACTTTTTGGTCTTTTAAGAATTGAGATAATGAGGTGAAAGCATTGAAATGAGAGAAATGATCAGAATAATCTTGCACGATTAATCCAGCCAAATGAACCTTATTAGATTCGAAATATTTCTTCAATCCATATTGGTCATCATGATTAAAATCCGGTATACCATAATTACCTATTATAGGGAACGTTAATATCAATATTTGACCTTTATAAGATGGATCTGTAATGGATTCGGTATATCCAACTTGGCCAGTTTGGAATACCAATTCACCACATATAGAGCTTTCATAACCGAATGAAATGCCTTTATATATAGTCCCATCTTGTAGTTCTAAACTTGCTATCGTTGGTTGAGTTGCTTGGGCTTTGGTCATTTTTTGAAAAATTCTATAGATTGTCCACTAAATGGACCAAAATTTTTGAAGGAATAAACGAGTCTAGGTAAATTCATCGACAGTAAATTCATCGACGGTAAATTCATCGAAAGTGAATTCACCGAAAGTAAATTCATCGAACAGTAAATTCATCAATGGTAAATTCATCGAAATTTCTTTTGGTGTAAAACCTCTATAAGGCCGATAAAAATATTTTTTAAACCTTAC
>NIPM01000650.1:0-64228 GCA_002738285.1 Holacanthella duospinosa
CACTAATTGGAGCCGATTTCCTTCCACCCTTATTCTTAGGATTATTTTCCACTGCAGGAGTACCAAAATAAAAAACCCATCATAGCATTGGGGGTCTCGTTATAAGTGTTAAAATCAACATGACTAATACTTTTCCCATATTTATATTCTTCCAAATCAGTATCTAAAGGTATCATTTTAGTAGTTCCATCTGCTCTTTTAACTTTAAAAGCAAAAGATTTTGGCGTTGTAGCCATACGCATCAATTCTTGACAAATCTTATATTCGCCAGATTGTTTCATTACATCCAATGCAGCACTGAGATTCTGGAAAAGTTGGCCCTTGGAGAGCGACTTGAATCTTTTAAATATATCTAAGAAATTTTTGTTATTACTCACATCCCAGACATTCTTATCAAAGACTCGGCTTCCCATTTCGACCAATTGTCGACCGTCTGTGTATTCTCGGAACCTATAGGGACTTAAACATCGATTGTCTTTAGAATCAATCGAACTCAGTCCACTAACGAAGCCCAAACCATGCATAATCTCATGAGATAGTGTATCATGGAATTTGTTGTCATTTTTTTTAGGCGGATTTTGGTTGAAATTAAACCACCAATTTTGATCTGAGTTAATCTTTACAGAAATATCAAATTTAAATATGCTTTGATCACCATTAAAACCGTATTGTTTCGCTAGTGCTGGGGGGTACATAACGGTATTACCTTCTTGGTCTTTCAGCTTCACCAGATTACCAGGACCTGCACTCGCAGTAGTTGGGACATTACATTTTTGTAATTCTTTACAAAAACTAATGACATTAACTTGTACGATAATGGGCTTATTTAGTATCAATACTTTCTCGTAATTGCTTTTCACTAAATCCAAACCTTTCCTAATATCACTGCAGCTTATTCTCCCTCCTTCTTTACAGTTGATATCGAATTGAAACTTATTTGGACTGAGAACCTTTTCATTGGATTGTTTTTCTCCACCACTTTGTTGATCATTTCCTCCAGATTTTGACTTTCTCTTATTTCTACTGGGATTATTTGCAGTTGGATTATTCCAGGTATTTCGGTTTTTCCAAGGATCATTTCTTTGATTTTTCCAGCTATTCATTTTTTGTGGACTTCCCCACTGGCTAGTTCTCCCACTGTTTCTTCTTTGACTGGGCCAAGAGGTTTGCCATTAACCTTGTAATGGTTGAATAGATATGAAATACAAAACCATATTGATACTATTCATTTTTTATGATAATAGTTAAGAATATAGTTCATAATTTATATTTGATATACCGACTTATTTGTGCTTTATGATTTGTAGTCTTATGGGTTATTGTAGTAATTTGGTTGAAATATATTTTTTCCCCATCTCATTATTTATGTATTTAAAAATTCAAAAATCACTAAAATATGAATAATAGAAAAATAATACCATTTTAATCTAAATTATACAATGTCACTTTTTATTTGCTGGATAATGATAATGTTTTCTAAAGGCTCTTCTGTAAAGCAAAATAGTTATACAAAAACATTTTACCAATTATTTTTAGCACATATTCCATTTGTGACATAAGTATAATAAACAGAGTATAATTAGATCTGTTTTTCTCTGTGTATAGGTCCTTATTATATAATTCTCGCTATAAAGGATCTAAATTTCTTCAAAATTGATACAAACCGCGAGAGNTGTATAGGTCCTTATTATATAATTCTCGCTATAAAGGATCTAAATTTCTTCAAAATTGATACAAACCGCGAGAGAACTGAGTTTTAAAGCTTAAATAAATAATAAATATACGATGCTACTAAAATTGTGCTTATTCTTATTTATTTTTGTAGATTTATAATAACCCAAATGAATAATATTTTTGATCAGTTGGTATCNATTGTGCTTATTCTTATTTATTTTTGTAGATTTATAATAACCCAAATGAATAATATTTTTGATCAGTTGGTATTTCTATTTCTAGACTCAATATTTATCGATTTTACAAAAATGTGGCAAATCTAAAACCATTACAAATAAAAATGAATAGATTTATATAATTTAGTCTACAATATAAAAAATAATAATAGCCAAGTGATAGTAATNTACAAATAAAAATGAATAGATTTATATAATTTAGTCTACAATATAAAAAATAATAATAGCCAAGTGATAGTAATCAACCCCTTTATCATCGTAGTCTTAGCAATTAACAAAGTTGAAACAAATCGATGACAAGACATACCAGTCAGCAATATAACTACAGTAATTTATGGAGTAATACTAAGGTATCATGCAATGAATTTATTATTTTAGTCTAGACCTTTATCAGAAGGAAAGAAACATTTGATCAAAAATGAACACATCGGCGGCTTCTTTAAGTATTTGTGTAAAAACCTGGAATTTATAACATTTTAGGCAATCCGTTTAGAAGCACTAAGCCTGACCTTGATATCGAGAGTTTGTATTTGCATTCTGCAGTCTTTAAATCAACTATTAGAAAGATTGAGAAACAACACGATGATGGAATTAAAGATATTTTGAGTAATATATTTATTAGATCTAATGTAATCTATTATTTTGATTATTTAGAATGATATTTTTTCAGATAAGGGTATATAACGACTTTCTTTAAAAATTGGAATAAAATGTGTTTTTATAAAGATTTTTAGCCCCCAAAGGATTAATACAAAACAGTGACTTCTAAAAATATTCATAACATTATTCATTAACTAGAATTATAAAGATCTTATTATAATTTTCATTCATTTGAATCCTGTCACGTAAGGTGTCCGTTATTCCTGTCAAAAAACTAAAATAATAAGAATCGTAATATTTATTTTAAAAATAAACANCACGTAAGGTGTCCGTTATTCCTGTCAAAAAACTAAAATAATAAGAATCGTAATATTTATTTTAAAAATAAACATATAAAATATATTTAATTTAGTGTTTCATTTTTAATCTTTAAAGTGTTTACATACATTTCTCCTCGAAATATGGCACTTTATTTTCGTTCAGAGTAGTCCCTTTTTGATTCTCTTCTTAATTCAACCAAATTTTTAATGATTATTGTTCAACCAATTATTTAATAAGTAAAATGGGGACTACTCTGAACGAAAATAAACTCCCATATAATGTATTGAAATTTTTTAAAAATGTATACAATTTTCAAAATGTGCATGATTTTGCGCAGAAAACGCGAAAAATACTGTAATATGGACTAAACTTTTTGAAAGAAACCAAACATTTTGGTTGAATTCAGTATAAGTCTCGAAAGAACTTTATTATTTTGGTTGAAGAATTCTAATAAGGCACTTTATTTTCCTTCAGAGTAGTCCCCATTTTACTTATTAAATAATTGGTTGAGCAAGAGTGAGACTCATCTAGATTCATTAAAAATTTGGTTGAATTAAGCAAAGAATCAAAAAGGGACTACTCTGAAGGAAAATAAAGTGCCATAATTACACAAAAACCTGCTTTGGTTGATAAATAAGTATAAATTATATTTATTTATCAACCAAATAATACTTATATTTTTTATTTCAACCAAAATAGTAAATTTTCCAAAAAATTTCTTCCATGACAGAATAAATATCGAGGATGGAGTTTTTTATACTATTCGATGGCTATCCTCAAATCAATGGTTAAGGAAGATATCAACATAAGAAATTTTGAACAGATGCTTTCATCTTACAATATTGACCAATTTATTTTCATGCTTGGTTCCTCTTTGTAAAGCTGAAGCTGGGTTTCAAGAAAACAAAACTTTTAAACATGAGAGACTTGTAAAATATAATGAAACAGGTTCAAAGTTAAAAAATTCTTGAAAGTTAAAAAATCTCTAGTCAATATAATCCAAAAAAAACCACCAAGCAAGAAAATGAAGCCTACTATCAAGAAAGCTTATAATTCAAATGCTACCATACCGATTTTTGATAGACTAAACAAGGATATAAGCAATAAATGTTCCTTGATAAATTCAAATCTTAATTTCGAAGAAATATTCGATGTTTATTATACCAAAATCACCAAAAGTATGGAATTATGTTCCAATGATCATCTGTATTGCGATGACGTTATAGAATTAATTAAAAATGGCATATCTTATATAAGAAATGAATTCAAATGCCTGAAAACTATAAAAAATGAAGAAAGATTTGAATATTTTTCTATTTGGAAATCTATTTCAGATATTTCTATCAGTTAGATCAGAGCTTGATAAAATCAAATGCAACAATAAATACTGTGATGAAATCGGCTTTAATGGATGTTACTATTTTTAGAAGCTATATAGAAGATATTTTAAATATTTTGATGGCTGATATCGCTACGACATATTCACAAATTCTCTCCAAAGGTAATGTTGAAATGGCTATTAGAGAATTTCGAAAATTGAAATATTTCAAATACAAAATGTTTAAAGAAATAGTCCAACGAACATATAGAAAAAACAAAGATATAAAGATGAGATTTATATCCTCTGTTTCTATTTATGATCAAGAGTTACTTTTTAGAGGCATAGAAGCGATTTTAGAGAATAAAGATAATGATCTAATTTTATTAATGCAATTGGAAGAATTTGAGTTGATCAATGCATACAATTCAAATATAAATACTTCTTGTTTATATATTTGTATAGATAATTCTATAAAACATCTTGATTCTGCATCTCAAGGTTCTGGTGAAAATATGGAGAAGGAATCTTTAGAAAATATCTAGGAAGTATAATAAATCACCTATACAGATTTAGTAATGGAAATATAGAACGTATTATTAAATTTATCCTCATAATTAAGGGTCCTGAATAACAATATTTGGCTTATAAATCCTTGTTTGATCTGTTGAAGATAAAATGTTCACTAGAGATATGACAAAGCTATTATTGAAGATCAGAGAATTTTCCAGCATGGGGTCGCAACTTTACAAAACAATAAGAAATGAGATACCAAGTGGAATATTAGGGTTATTCGAAGGCAAAAACTGCTTAATCAAAAACAATGGTGAATATTTATATTCGGCATCAAGTTATTACAAAAATGATCCATTAGAACGGAAAGTATTTAGCTGGATTCCATCTACTTCTCCTTTTTCAAAAGCTATTTGGATATTAGAGCATTGCGATAGCAATACTACTTTTTGTATTAGAAACGAATATTACAATGAATATCTCACATTAGTTAAACAAGAGGACACTTCTTTGATTTTTAGAGATATAGTGACTTGAAAGAAAAATGAGAAGACGTCCGACTCTTACTGGGATCTAGTGCCTCATTCTAATTCGATGTTTTCGATTATCAATAAGAATACTGGTGGCTACTTATATTCGGTTGGAGATTATTTTCTATATGATTCTAGTAGACGTAAAATATTTGCTTGGATGTATAATTATATTACTGATCAGAGCAAGTGGGATATTGATTGCAATCATTTTCAATAAATCCTTGAAAGCTTATTTAGATCCCCACTTATGATTACATGATTGGGATTTTTCAAGTTTTTCTATATTAATTTCATTTACTAGTAATGTCGGTGTTTTCTAAATAAATACATGCTTTAAGCTTTTAAGCTATCACTCATTTGCTAACTTTTTGAATTTAAAGCCAAATTCTTGTATTATGAAGAAAATAGTATATTTCAAGTTATAAAAATTATTGTTTATATTCAATATAATTTAAAAAATTTCAAATTTTAGGCTCTTGGTTAACAAATGATAGAATACACTGAATTCTCAATTATTTCATATTCGATTTCCGTATTTTTTCATATTAGAACATTCTTTATTTGCGATTTTTAGGTATGTAGTACTGATTTACTACAATAATTATCTTGATTTCCTGAACTCTGGATTTTCCAAACAAATGTGGCCCAATACTGCAGTAAAATTAATTGAATCAACCAGAGACCATTTTCTATTAGCATATTAATCTTTCATGTTGATTACAATCATCTTTTGGTTTTTATCGAAGCATATTTCGAAAATTTGTGTCAAAAAGACTTTTATCGATTGATTTTAGCTAAATAAAAAGCTTTTTTAATAAAAAAAAATAAAAGTCGTTTTTATTTTATTATGATTTTTTGTATAAAAGCAAGTTGGCAGTGGAATTTAGATTTTACCTCTCTGATCAATTCTGACAAATTGCTAGTGAATTTGATTATTTCAATTAAAAAAAGGAATCATGTTCTTAAAGATATATTACACAATCAAAATTTGGATAATATAAAACAAATCTGACCGATAATGACCTTTTATGTTCGTTACAGCTGTTTTATTTTATCGCATTCTAAATTTTATTGAATTATAGATTTTTGACGAATAAAATGCTACTTCAATCCTATCTTTCTCAAAAAAGGAAATTTTAAGCAATAAACAAGTTATAGTCACCCATAAAAAACCATTAATTTTGATAGAATATTTCAACACTTATCTAAAAAATTCAAAGATGACCAAAATAACGCCAATAATTTCTATATTGAACCAAATGAATTCTGCTTCTCTGATAAATATGATTTTTAATATAAACGTTATTCTAAATGAGCATCATTTGTAGGACCTGAATCTATAGTTAAAATATCATCTAAATCTTTTTTATTCAATCCATTAAGAGAAGGAGATTCCTTTTGACTTATGGAGTCTTGATGTTCATGGTAAAGATCGGAAATAGATTTCATATCATCATTAGGGACAATAGATTTGAAATCTGAGTTCAAAGGCTCATTATGATCATCAGGTGCCATAAATTTCAAATCATAAGTAATTGTTTGGATTTGTTCTTCTTTGTTAGTATCTTGAATAATCGTTTTCTTGGAGTCAATTTTAGCGCCACTTTCATCTATAGTTTTATTATCAAGTTGTTTCTTATCTTCATTAGACGGAAGAGTGACACCAATAATAGGAAACGGTTGTTGACCACCACCAAACGGACTAGGATTCGTAGGGAATTGACCTTGGTTAACTGGAAAAGTGACTTGATTACCACCAAATGGGCCTGGATTATTGGGGAATGGTCCTTGATTGTTTGGAAATGGTTGTTGATTACCACCAAACAGGCCTGGATTCGATGGAAATGATCCTTGTGAGACTGGAAAATTGGTATTAGAATTATCTGGGAAGGTGTTATCAGGAGATTGAGTACCATTGAAATTAGGTAGAGGTTGAAATGGATTGTAAGGTGGTTGATAAGGTTGTTGTGGAAATTGGGACACAATTGAATTAGTTGGAAAATTAGACATAGAATTGGCAATATTGATATCTTCAATCAATTCATTACTAACCAAGGAATCTGAACCTATAGAATTATTGAGTACGCCATTATCCACAGGACTTTCTCCATAGGTGTTCACCACATCAAATGTTGCTGGCCCTGCTACTATATTTTCATTAGGTATATTGGAGATCTTTTCTTTATTTCTAACCAAATAAACAGTGACCAAGCCATTAGGTAATGTTGGAGGTAATTTGCAAGATCCATGTATCAAAGCGACGAAATATTGCTTACTGACATAAACTAAAACACAATACAGTTGAGCGTCATTAAAGGGGTTATTAGTAGGATAGTAAGTATTGCCATTAGTTTGCAATTCATTCACTCCTATGGGTGGTATATTATTGCTGAGAATTGGGTTGATTACGTTGGGTGTTGGTCCCTGATTTAACCCAGTACCAAGAAACGGTGCATTGACAAACTCATTACCCAAACCAGGGGCCGTAGTTGGAGGAATACCAGGCGCGCCACCAGTGAAGGGCGGAAATGGTGGTCTATTAAAGCCTTGTTTATCCAATTTGAGTAGATTGATATTCACAGTTGAGCTTGGACTTCCCACAGTTGGATTGAGTACTAATAATTTGAACGTGTTTGGGAAATTGAACGGACAATTGACTATGTATCTCTTCAAGAAGCTAAATGAATAAGTATGTGAAATCGAATTATCCATGTTTTCGACAAAAGGATCTCTATTTTGCATTAAGTTCAAATACCCTATTTGACGTCCTTTTACAGAGGTTATTCCTACTAATACTTCTTTGATATATTGATTTCGGATATTCGCCAATGCATAATTGTGTGCTTCTAAATCGGACTTCAATATAATCCTAGCCGTAGTTTGATGGTCAGTAACTATTGGAGATCTGAATTTATAAGAACAAGGCTGGATAACATTAACGTCACCTAAAGTCCTCAATAATTTGGTATAAATATTAATATAATTCGACGAGCTTTCTTTAATCCTTCTAATACCATTTAATAAATTAGAGTTCTGATTTTGAGTCAATTTAATCAAGTAATCATCCCAAAACGAATTGCTTAGATATTCCATCATTAATAATACGTTTATATCATCTTTATTACTGTTCTGCGCCATCTGACATAGAACGTTTAATGTCAGTATGATGCTTATTAATTTCATTTTGTATTCCATTGGCGTTTCTTCGTCTTTTATACAGAGTCTAAGGACATTTTCGGCAATTTTCAAATTCACACCTAGGGAGAAATGAGCTAAGGCGAATTAATGCAAAATGTTGGATGCTTTTTATGAAAAATAGATAATGTATTCAAGGAAATAATGTTATTTTTTGTTGTTTATTACGATCATGAATGCTTTTTACCAATTGAAAGTTGATATTAATCGCTGACCTCGATTTCTTGAATTGAACAGGATTACTTCCGAAGGATCGTAACACAAATAAAATGACAAATTCCGATGCATAGGCTAATCACCAAAATCTGTAAAATTTGTTATTTTCGAATATTTACGATGTATTATAAAATTTTGATTGATCAAAATCTAGGTTTCAGTTGCGTAAAATCAAGATAGAGATGTCGAATTTGTGGAATATTTTTATTTAACTTAGTGAATAATTGATTTTGTCATTCTTTGTTCTAAGAGATATGGTGTAAAATTGAAAATTTATATTAAGATAAATAGAGGGGAGGTCAAGCCAATATAACTCAAATTTATTTTTGTTCTGTTACTAAAATCAATAAAATTCAGAATTTGATTTGCGTTGGAAACTAGTTATAATCACTAATTGTCATAGAGCTGGGTTCGTTTCATCTTTCAATGATCAAAAAATGACACGAGTTGCATAAATCACAAATAGTTATGGGAGATAAAATCAAAATAATCCATGTTCTTGGGCTTATCATATTGATATATGTATTGAATGCTTCTATTTAGCACCATTTTATTTTACCATTTTCTTTTGATCTGACTATTTTGGTCGATTTTCATTTTGCAGAAACTCAAAACTTAAGACAACATACTCGAATGACAATACTAGGAAACTATATAAAGGGAACACGAGAAGAGTTGAATAAAAAGAAGTTTATACGATTGAAAATAGTTATAGGAAATGAAGCTGCTGGTAATTATACATCATTTTAAATTTCCGGTTTAGATTTAGATTCAGTAATTTCATCAATCGTATATGCTTTTATACTCAATAAAAACGAATCCAATGCATTGGTGATTCCAGTGATAAGTATTAGTAAAGAAGAATTAGAAATTAGAACCGAAATTATATGGATATTGAAATTAAATCAAATCGATTTGAATCAATTAGTTTATTCAAATGAAATAGAGAGTTTAAATATCGATGAGGCCGTTTTGGTGGATCATAATGTTCTCACCAATAAGTTTGAATTTTTATCCGATAAAGTAGTAGATATTATAGACCATCATATGGATGAGAATGAATATTCTGTTGTGAAACGCAATATCCAACCAGTAGGATCATGTACAACATTAGTAACTAAAGAGTTAGAGAAATTTGACCAACCCATTTTCGATTTTGATTCGAGTGATATTGTTTGTTTTTGCTCTACTTTATTGGCACCAATTATTATTGATACCATTTTACTTGATCCTACCTTAGACAGAGCTACCCAAACTGATATTGAAGCTGTTAATTACCTATTACGAATGTCAGAACAGAAAATAGGCTTTTATAATGAGAAATTTGCTGATATAAAAAGTTATTACTCGCGAATTGAAGAATATAAAAAAGATATTAAGAACTTAACTGTCTATCAACTCTTAAGTAAGGATTATAAACAATTCAATTTGGATTCTGTTTCTCTTGGTATTGCTGCTGTTAGTAATTATTCGTTTCAAGATTGGTTTCATGATGTACCTCTATCGAATTGGATTCCTTATTCTGAAAAAGTTATCAGGGATAAGAGAATTGATATTTTAATGGTAATGACCAACTTTAAAAATGAAAAGGATGAGTTTAAAAGAGAGTTAGCTATATTGAGTCCATCGAAATCGTTATATGATAGGTTTTTTAATTCTTTGAATCGATCGGATTTGGGGCTAATCTCTTATGATTCTCATTCCAATCATTCGGCCTTGAAATTCGGCTTTTTTGATCAATCTAATTTAATTTATAGTAGAAAGAAACTTTTTCCTTTGCTTTTAAAGCTCATTAATAAAATATAAATTGCAGTTCATTATAATAAACCTTTTACTTGTGGACTTTCCTTCCTAATACAGAATCTTTAAGTCAGTAAAATAAAATCAAAACTGATGATTCCCATTTAAGTTATAAATACATCATATTTGTTTAATTTAAATCATACTGCTAATTTCCAATGCTGCTGCAAGATCCTAAAGTTACAAAAAATCAAAAATATCGGGTAAAATATTTTCCAATGCTCCAATCAACTGGTAATCAAAACAATTTCTCAGTTGATTGTTGATGACTTGATTATTGATGTAAATCAAGACACATTTCTTTGATCTTTTCTTACATAAAGAACGAATAAACTTTTGTACTTCATTAATTTTCAGACTAGAGCCAAGAACTAAGATTAGATCGGACCTTTTGTTAATGTCAGATACCATCATTTTACCAATCTCAGACTTAATATAAGTGTGTGTGAGTTACTTCTAATTTATGCGCTTCATTATATAATACTATATCTGGTCTTAAAAATCCTACTGATTTCTCTCTTACATCTGCTACTTTTCTAATCTTATTAAACTCGATACAACGAGGACAATCTGGGGGTATTCCATTGTAAAATTCTGATAGATAATATTGCGAGAAGGGACAATAAAAATAACAAATACCACAATATAATTGATCTAATTGGCCATGTAATTGTATTAATTCTTTCTGATTTTCCAATCCTATCTTTAATTCTAAACCATCAATGTTTTGACTATAACATCTCAATAATTTATCTTGTCTTTTGAGTTCTTTAATAAATAGATGGGGTATTCCGATATCACATTTATCTATTATTTCTTTTAATTCGGCCATCAACTTATAAAACAATATAATCAAATTGGGATCCTTAATATTAAATTTGAGATTTCACTTTGAATAATTCTGCTGTAAATAACTCTTTTCCTTGTTTCACACCTTTATATTCTTTTGATATCTTATTGAATATGCCATCTTTTGAACAAAAATCCTAAATTAAACTTATAACAGAAATTAATTACTGGTATTCCCGAAGAAACGGAGATTCCAGCGCCTAAACATGAATGAAATTATCGAAAATACCATTGATTAATAGCATCTTTGAACATTTTGTTATTATATTCTTTATTTTTAGTGATTGTTTGGACCATTCTTTGTCTTTGTGAATTATCATTACGTTTCTCTAACTTTCCAATTTACGTGAAAATTCCAGAACTTTACAAACAGCTGATCCTCAGAGCATAAAAGTATATCTTTGACCTGATTAGAAAATATAACATAAATTAAGTTATCTTTTGCCTTTTACTCAAAAATTGATAATTTCGATTTTTAAAACACCTTCGATTATTTTACTGATATATGTTACATCACTTTTGGATATTTAGCTTAATCTGGATTGATAGTTGTTAGCTAAAATACTGCTAGTAATATTTAAAGTTAACTTATTTAGAAAAAATCGGTAAAAAGGCCTTTGTGGCTTCCTATATTCAAAAAATCTCTCAAATCGAAGAATTCGGCATGGAAAAATAGAACTGTAATTAAACCGAACAATATCTTACCTATAATGTACAAATAAATGATCCTTTAGTTAATTAAATTTTTTGTAGTTTTATTTATAGATTATATTAAAAATTTGGTAAAAATGTACAAATTGGGCAAATTTTACTAAAATTAGACTAGCAGGCTCATAATTAAATTTTTAAGGAGACTCTAAGAGCGTTTATATAAATATTAAATAATGCACAGATAAAAAATATAATGGAATTTCATGATGATATTTTGCGTACTATTTTTGCCACTTTAGATCTGAAAACGAAATGGACTTGTAGGTTGTTGAGTCAATATTGGTATCAAGAAAATACCAAAAATTGTTACACATATGTTAATTTGAGTCACATCAACAAAACTCATTTGTTTTCCAACATAGCAGTTCTTGCTAAGTACATCAAGTTCTTGATCATCAAGGATAGTAACGATTTATGGATCCTTGAACACTGCATCAATCTGAAAAAGATATTTATTGAAAATCAAATAAATGAAGTGAGGTTTCTCAAAAATAACGTCAAATCAGTAGAAAAGGGGAAATTAATTACAGATTTGATAGGGAGCAATTTGATTGATTTAGATTTTATCAGATCAACTTTGGATATCAACAATATAGTTTATTTGAGGTTTGCCAATATGACTGCTATTAATTATCATCTGAAACAGAGATTGTTATCTTTATTATTTGAATCGCCTAATTTGAATGAAATAGACTTGACGTGTGATGATATGGTCTCATTTGATCAAATGACAAGATTAGAAAAGATCAGGCTAAAAAGCAACAACAAACAAGCATTAAAGAAAATATTTAACAGAAAATTATTGAAGTTGAAAGATTTGCACATATACCATTTGGACTTCTCTATTCTCAGCTCTATTCTCATGTACTGTTCAAATATTACCAGTTTGACGATTCAAGACTGTAATCAATTGAGTATAACAAACAAAACTTTAAAGCATATATTTGAAAAACTAAAATTAAAGAAATTAACAATATTAGAAAATATAATAGAACCAACAGATGTATTATTTACTACTTTATCCATCAATCAAGATTTAGTACTTTTGAACTTATCAACAATATCGTTATCCTCTGACCTTGTCAATACTATTCTAGATACATTTCCCAACTTGAAATCTCTTAAAACTTGGTCTATTTCTGAATCTTTGATATGTTTGGATAACAAATCAATCAAATGGTATGAATTTGAACTTTTAGGCCCTACAATCAACAAAAAAGATGACCCAAATTTGATCAATTTGATCAAATATTGTAGTTATTTACAAAAATTGATTTGTAAGAATGTTGTTCTTTCTCAAAGTTATTTGTCGGATTTGAAAAGATCGATGCCTCAATTATTTGTTCTTCATTCACATTCTTCGAATAAGGTTTTGAATGATTATAGCTTCTTTAAATATCAATGAAATTTAAGTTTTTATGCTTTAATAATTGAAAATTTAATGAAATCAGTCTTGATGTAATGTGTTTTACAAATCTCACTGTAAATTGATTTCCAAGGAGAAATTTTTCCGATTTTATTGAAAGTATTCTTATTTGAATGGTAAATAAAACAGATGTTTTAATGAATAATTATCTATGATGGTTATAAAGAAAAATAAATTGTTTTGATTGTATTGAGCTTGAACTTAGCGTTTCACAACAATAATCATGCCAACTAGCAGTTTCCATTAAGGTTTCAAGATCATAAAAATGATTTTTACATAAATGCAAAGGCTAAAAAAATAAAACCGAAATGAAATTCTTATTATTAGCATCTACGATAATATCCAAATATTTTATCACTAATCCTACAGATGGAACTAAATGGGTAGCTGGTCAAACAGTCACTATTTTTTGGGAAGATGGTGGTCAAACTGGAGATAAAGAAATAGCATTAGTAAAAGGAGATCCAAACGATTTAATTCACGTGAATATTTTAAAGCCCGTCAATGTCAAAGACAAAAGATTGGAAATAGTGGTGCCGAAAGATATGGAGGCTGGTTTTGATTATAGTATTAGAATGGGTAACAATGCTAGTGAATATAATTATAGTCATTACTTTACGGTTGATAATCCTGATAAGCCACCTAAAAGTAAAGAAGAGGTCGCTAAGATGAAAGAAACCAAGAAATTAGAGGAAGCCAAAAATAATAACACTACTGATTTGAAACCTACTATAAGAAGTTCTAATTCTGATTCTAATAACTCCACTGACTCTGATAAGAATGATTCCGCCAAAAATAAAAAGGATCAAGATACTAAAAATACTTTGAGTTCTATGTCATCTGGATTGACTAATATGTTCAGCTTGAACTTGGTTATATTATCTATATTATATATTTTATAATTATATACTTAATTTTAAATTATTTTTTCACTTAATTAGAGATTTTAATCAAAAAATTCACACAGAGATTATAAAAAAAAGTGATTTACAACTCGGTATTTATTGTATGTTTTTATGAAAAGCAACCATATATATTTATTTTTTTGATATTTTAATAAACACATTAAAATCTTTAGAGAAATTTGATATTTATAGATTTTACTACTTTGTACCTAAGCAACAATAAAGTACAACCAGTAAGAGAAATAATTAAACGATATTTTCTATCTAGATAAAATGGTATAATTATTTTTGAAAGAAATGGGTACAAATTATTTAGAAACTTTTTATTCAAGCAGCCGCAAAAGTATTTTTCTATCTAGATAAGGTTTGATAAAAATATCCGTCTCTATAGATATTAAAACAAATATCATTAATTATAAAAAAATATGTAAATATATGATTTAATGTTTTTGTTTGAATTCGCAAAGTAACAAGATTCTTTTTTGAAATGCAAAAAATCTGAAATTTTTTCCAAAACATATTTGGAGTAATAGCAAAGATATGACCAAAATACCCTATATAAATATAAATGGAATGCCTTAAAAATTCATATTTACCATATTCTTGACAATATTTCTATAAAAGTTGTATTGGCGATAGAGGTTATCAATGCAGCCAGTGCAATCAATGATTATTTTGAAACAAAAACTGAACATTTTTAGATAAAAAGAAAACAAAAATAGAATGAGTCAAAAAATATGAATTTATTTGATACCCCAATAACAGTAACATTCAAAATTTTATTTATATATTAGTGTTAAATGGAGTGAATTCATTCTTCGACTCGCCTTTAAATCAGAATACGTCTTATAAAATGAAGAAAAATAACAATATTGTTTATAAGCCTAAACTTTTTATTCCTAGCAGACTCTATTCCCAAGATGGAGGAAACAGGTTAGGTAAAAAGATCAAAAGGCAAACAAGTCCTCAATATTACAATTTGATGAAAAACAAGAGAGAGAATTTCGAAATAGTGAGATCAAACGGTAACCCAAACTCAAAAATGAATTTATTTATAGTAAAATGCGCTTTATATAACAAGAAACAAGCTACTTTCCAAACCAATATCAACGCATCTAGCAACATACCTAAATGGCAATGCGTTGAATGGGCAGATGGAAGATATTACGAACTTACAGGAGTAAAAAGAAACTTTAACGGAAATGCAAAAATATGGGGCACTATAGCACGAAGAAAACAGAGCGAGGGATGGGAAGTATTAAACTACCCTGTAGCATCTAGTATTGTAGTTATTCAACCAAATGTACAAAATGCTGGCGGTTATGGCCATGTTACTGTTGTAGAGTCAGTAAATTCAGATGGATCGTTTTTTACTTCTAATTGGAATTTTCCAAATAGACATCAAGTCTCTATGGTCAATTTCAAGCCAGGCAATGGTGTTCAATTCATCAGAAAGAAAAATACTGGGATTTTGGCTTAATTTATTAAATTCGTAAATAACTTTTTTTGATTCGAAATATCTCTTTATATTGTCTTATTGAATTAATTATTATCTGGAAAGTTAATTGTAATGAATTTTTGATCGTCACAATTAATAAACATTGCAATAATTTCAAAAAAATAGTATAAAAAGATTAAAAAATTCTATTATTTCATACATGAAAAGTCACAGAAAATACATTTACAATAAATTTTCAAATAATAGAAAGTTTACTCATTTCCACCTCAATAATAAACCTGTTTACAATAGGAAACATTTCAAAAGGTCTGGCCAATCCGAACGCTTTACAAAGTCTGCTCCATATAGCATGTATAGATATGATACGACAGGATACCAAATTCGCAAAAACAAAATATTTAAAAGCCATAATCATAAACCAGATATCGAAACAAATAGTGTACAATCTGGTTGTAAATATGCTCTTGTTTTGGCGGAAAATTTGAAAGATGAGAAGTTGAGACAGAGAATGGAAGATTATTTAAACAGTTTTTAATAAACAAATTTTTATAACAAGCAAAAGCAACCACAACCGGAAGGACATTCTTTATGCGTTTGATACTCAAACCATTTCAGCCAATGGGTTTGATGCGCTATATGTCCACATTTATGGCATAATATAAATAATCCTTTAATAGGAAGTCGACAAATACAACATGTATTGTATTCTTTATTGAATGTTAAGATAAAATTATTCTTTTCTTGTGCTCCAAGTATTTGGCTTGTCCAATCTAATGATGAATGTATCAAGTTAAATGATGGGTATAAGCTCCAATCATATAAGATCTTGATATAGCAGATTGTGGATATTTTTACAAACAAAAGATCTTTATGATTCAAAAATTTATTGATCTCAGTTTGAACTCTAAAGAAATTATAAAAAAAAGTATACTGAGGCGTCCGTTTATTGAATACTTTGCTTTTGATCTTAATTCTTTTGATTGTATGATTCTCCTTTCTAAGTTTGGAATATTTGTTATTCAATAAATTTGAATCCTCATTAAACTAATATTATAAATAAAATTACTTCAAACTTTTCATTCTTAGGACTTGGCTCGATTTTATGTTGATAAAACAGGAAAATACAAGTATAAAGCAGCGCAATTGATTGAATATCATCGATTGCTTGAAAATATTTAAACCTATAAAGTAAGAAAGGGGAAAATACCATTTGAACAGAATTTTTATAGCCCAATTTAGTAATGTTGAATCCGAAAAAACAAATTGTTCCAAGAAATCCCAGAATTTATCCCAATCATCATAATTTAACTTTTTATATAACAATCTATTATTTTGTAACCAATTTGTATGGATATTAGGGAATTTGAAATCCAATGCTACCTCATAATTGGGAGTTCTGATAAATTCGTTGTATATTTTGATTTGATGGCTGATGACCACTATTTTATTCCACCCTAAATTATTAAATTGGCTTGCAGCTCTAAAAGTCACTACAAAATTGTTACTTTTCAGGTCCTGTAAAATGGGGTTCATCAAAGGAAAACTCTAGATTTGGTAAAGTAGGAGATAAATAAGTCTTTAAATTAATCAATGGGAAATACTCTAGGTTGATAAAACAAAGAAGGGATGGATAACAGGCCATCCATATCATCATGTTCTGTTGAATTAAAAAATGAGCTTTGATTGCGATTGAAATTGTTCATATTTTGATTCTTAAAGGCATGTAAAGATTCATAAGTTCTCGGGTGAACACTCCAATATTTGTCTTTATCTTGTTTCAAAACTGCATTAGCAGTCAAAGTTAGAGGGTCGAAAAATATCACTAAAGCGCCTATAAAACATATCGGAAATTTAAGTGATATACCATTGGAAGAAAATGTTGCACTGCATAATCTTGGAAATGGTATATTGTCGTGAGAATCTTCCGTTTCAAATTGAAATAACCATTCAGGTTTAGATAAAACTTCATTAGCTTTCTTATCAAATTCAGCCTGAGCAGATTTAGGTAAGCCATGTTCTGGTGTCAATATATCAATAGATGTAATATTGACAAAAGAAGGTAAGGTTGATGCTATTGGAGACGGATATATAGATATTGAAGATTCATTAAGTGATTGGTTATGAGGGCTTATAGGATCTCTAGAATTGTTCGTTTGTGAGAATAGTTTGGTAGCAGCTAATCTACTACTAAACGGAGAAACATTCTGATCTTCATTATTCACAATGTTCGAAATTGCATCCGTTAAAAATGTCTCTTTTGATGGATTTTCATTGACGTCAGATTGTAGGTAGAACGAGTCTTCATTTAGCTACATAAATCAAACAAATAAATAACCTTAATGACTTCTGGGTGCCACAATCTTAACCTCTTATCCCTGGACCAACTAATCAATTGATATTTCAAAATATCTGATGAACTTTGCGCTGTATTTAATTTTCTCCATAAAAAGTCTCTGCCCAAATCGGTATGCCCTAAATAAGTCCTAAAAGGCTTATCAATTCCATTTTCTTGTGACGTTGAACATCTATCAAAAATATATAGTCCTGTGTCATAACTAATAGGCATTGCAGATATAAGTCTTCCATCTCCAAAAGGCTAATAATCAAATTATACAAAATACGGCAAATCTCGATTTTCCTATCGGAGCATTCATATTTATCTGGCTGACAGGCTCTATCATATCATCAGTATTCCAAATCTATCAAAGAAATTGTATAAGATCCACATACTTTTATCTTTTTATCTAAGCTACAACTTAAGAATTCTTTTTCATTAGAAGAATTCCAATCCAAACACGAAATTTTATTATCATGACCTGCTAATTTATGTAATGGCTTCAAGTTATCTAATAAAGATATGTTTCTTTGAGGAGAGAGACTATACTTCTCATATCCCAAACGCAAATAATATTTTCTTGGGCTGTAGATAATAGATTAGGATTAGTTTTATGGAAATCTACATAAGAAACTGCAACATTCCACAAACAAAATGAGATGACAGGCTTGCTATTATCTTCTCTTAAATCCCACACATTAACATAAGTATCCAATGAAGATGTAGCAAGTAAATAAGGATCAGTATTAGACCAATTTAAATCCGCAATAGCTCTTTCATGTGCATCTATCGCTGTATATATCGAAGAAGATATATCATTTATATGTAAATTAAAAACATTGTCTTGATATTCCTTGTGTATATCCCATATAATGATATTTTTGTTCCATGTGGTCGCTATCCAATTTATTTTACTCGGATTCCATTGTACTTCGGTTATAGGCCAATAACCATTAAATGGTATTTGCGTTTTCTCATTTTCTTTATCTAAATTGATGATTAGCAAGCCTTTAGGACTTAAGAAAGTAATAAAATTGAAAATTACCTTGCTAGAACTACTTCGTTTTGTGATGGTGATAATGAGATTGACGATTCACAATTTTGTATTGATATATTTAACTCCTTTGTCATTTGATTTCTACAGAAAAGTTTAGATTTTCTGAAACTGAAATGACAAACCAATGCATCATTTGTGATAATACGGAAAGGATACAGGTTGTTATAAAGAAAGAGTACACGTTTATAGAATTATTATCAAGCACTAAGAATCAAGACTTCTTACTTTATCTCAAAGAAAAATATGACCTATTAATTATTGAAATCAAAGTCGTTGATTTGATAGAGCATTTGAAAGTGAAGCATAATTTGGATATCGAAAACATTAAAAAGATACATTTAATTATTTATGAGTATTTATTTGCTTGTCTTTTTATATCTAAAGGTATTTTTTTTAAAAACATGCTTGTAGATCCGACAAATTATAATTTGAACAAAATTGCGCAGGAAGAAGAAACAATTAGACACATATTTGATTTTAAATTAGTAAAAATTTAATTTATTGACTTCATAGAGAAATTTGCTTTATATTCAAGAATTAGAAAAGAAAGCAATGTATATTTTACCAAATTCTTGCTTGTTCTGTATTAAGAAAGAGGTTAATATGTAATATAAATTTTTATAACCTTAGAAATGTCCTTATTCAGCATATGTTTGATAATCATAAGTTTAATATCGGAAGACCTGACAATCTCGTTCATTTAAAAGAATTCTACATCGTTTTAAAACGAAAAATAGACAAGTAACCCAATAATAAACAAAAGATATAGTTTCATGTGCTTATTTTGCGACGAAATATTTGTAGATAAACAATCTTTACTTTCTCATATGAAAAAGAAAGTGCATAGAAAGATTAGATCTAATGACCCTACTTATGATAAATACTATATCAGTAATTATATAGTAAGTTAACCTTCATTGATATTTAGATCAATTCGGATGAAGAGAATAATACAGAAAGTGTTGAGTTTATTACTAATACTTAATTTTAGGGAAGATTCTTGGGATGAATGGACTAGCGATGAAGAATTCTGCAATGTTTTATGTTTATTTTGCACAAATGAGTATCAAAAAGACGTCATTCTTGAACATATGAAAATAATGTATGGATTCGACTTAAAACTAATACAAGAAACCAAACGTCTAGACTTTTATAAAAGTGTAATCTTAGTGAATTACATTCGATATCAAACATCCAAGAATAAATGCTTTAATTGTGATAAAGGTTTGATAAAACAACACATGAATTGTATAAAGCAATTTACAATATCTGATGATGTTTGGAATAATGAACTGTATCCGTTTTTTATTTATTTTAGTTTATTGATCCCCATCTTAGACGACGATCCACTTTTGTCTATGTTGGACTTGAATGATTAGTTTTGATTAAATGTTTCGATTTTTATACAAAAATATTATTTATTCTCCATTATACACTGCCCATCAAAAGTGATTCAGTGTTTGGGAAATTCGAACTTAAATGGTAATTCATGAATGAGTAAGACTTCGAGCAAGCCAATACTCATATGGTAGATAGATACAGCTTTTGTCTATAACATATCCAAATATTATAGATATCTTTAAATATTGATAGAGTTATATTGCTCAAAGTTGAAAGTAGGTGATTCGGTGTTTTGACGAATTTTTTACATTTACAAAATTTTCATTCTAGAACATTCTAAAATACCGCAAAAGTGTTCATTTTTATTTCAAATCCTTAGCAGAAGGTATTAAGGCTTATTTGGTATGACAAGAAGAAAATTGAATCAAGAATTAACAAACTTGCTTTAAATGGAAAATCTTCAAGAAAAATAGCTGAAATTGTTGGAGTTTCACAAGCAACAGTGTCCAGAGTAATAAATAGAGTTGAAAAAATACTCCAGAGTCTATAATAGGTCATCCTTATATCTTAGATAAGTATGATGAAAAATATATTGGAAGATTAGCAACAAGTGGTAAATGCTCCACTCTACAGAAATACAGCGAGAACTTAAGAACTATGCAGGAATATCCACCTCTTCGAGTACTATACTGCGCACATTAAAATATAGCAACATCGTATCTAGATATAAAAAGAAATGCCCACAATTAAAAAAATCTCATCATCGAGCAAGATCAGAATTT
The DNA here is from genome assembly GCA_002738285.1 of Holacanthella duospinosa. Lineage (NCBI taxonomy): Eukaryota > Metazoa > Arthropoda > Collembola > Poduromorpha > Neanuridae > Holacanthella > Holacanthella duospinosa. The sequence goes on from NIPM01000650.1 coordinate 21,272, forward strand.
GAAAAAACACACAGAAATTGGGAAAATAAGGACTGGGATATGTTTATATGGTTAGATGAGACTAAAGTAAATCTAGAGGGATCTGATGGACGTGATAGAACTTTCAGAAAAATCGGGGAACCACTCAGAGATCACAATATTACTCAATCAAAAAAATTCAGTGGTGGATTAATTATGGTTTGGGGATGTATGCTTTCATCAGGTGTTGGCTATCTTTGTATAATTGATGGCAGTGTTAATGCTGAGATATATGAGAGTATTCTGGATGACGAGTTGATGTATACAATTGACTTGTATGGCTTGGTCAAATCTAAAATTGTCTTTCAAAATGACAATGCGTCCTCTGATACCGCTTCAAGTATAAAAAATGGATCAAAAGAAACAAAATAAAGTTAATGAGATGGCCTGCACAATCTCCTGACCTTAACCCAATTGAACATCTATGGGATCATATGAAAAGAGAGCTAAAAATTCGACCACCATGTAAAGACAAAGATGGACTTTGGGAGAGAATTCAAGATATATGGAACAATATTTCAGCAGAAGTATGTCTTAAGCTTGTTAATTCAATGCCTAGAAGACTCGAACAGATCAGAAAAACCAAGGGCGGGCACACAATCTATTGATTTTTCATTTTTTAAAAAATTCATTAAAACACAGAATCACCTACTTTCAACTTTGAGTAATCATATCTCTATCAATATTTAAAAGTTATCTATAATAGTTGGATATGTTATAGACAAAGGCTGTATCTATCTACCATATGAGTATTAGCTTGCTCGAAGTCTTACTCATTCATAAATTACTATTTAAGTTCGAATTTTCCAAACACTGAATCACTTTTGACGGGCAGTGTATTGTCGATAATCAAAAGAAATAATTAACTAGTGATGTCATCACTACTTTTTCACACGATTTTATGAGAAAATTCATCTCATAAATTAAATGATAGCAGCCAAACAGGTAAAGTGGATAAAAACATTAGTGAAATTAAGGAGTAAATTCACATTAGGGATACGAAAAGAAGAAAAGAACCAATGGGAACGACGAGTTTCAATTACTCCTAATGATGTTCTCAAATTAAAATCTCAAATTAAAGACTTGGAAGTCATTATTGAAAGCTGTAGTAAGAGAATATTTACAGATAAGGAATATAAAGAGGTACACTCAATTCATTGTTTTTATAATAGGTCGGTGCTATTATTACAGTCAATATTACTAATGAGAAAACGGATTTAATTGTTGGTGTGAAAGAGCCTTCACTTACTAAATTAGAAGATAATCAAAGCTATTTATTATTTTCTCATACTCATAAGGGACAAAGTTATAATCAAAAATTGTTGAGAGAATTTATCAAAAAAGTATCTTTACAGATTTAATTTCGTTTTGATATAGAAATGTACTCTTAGCGATTATGAACTTTTAACAAATGAAGAAGGAAAAAGAATGGTAGCATTTGGAAAATTAGCCGGATATGCAGGTATAAAATATAAAACGTTATTTTACCGATAAAGGAACAATTGATGGGCTTCATGGTCTCGGATTAAAGTTACTAGGTCAAGGATATGGAACTTCTTTACTTGTAATACAATATATAATCAATTATAGAATCTACCTATGTCCTATCAACATTTAAGTGTCCAAGAGGCTAAAGCTAAAGTGAAAGAAGTGGGATCTAGATTTACGACACCCTTTAAAAGACCTATCGTCATAGGAATATTAGGGGACGGTAATGTTGCTAATGTAAGTCATCCTAACATGTATAACTTTCTAGGGAGCTATGGAAGTTTTAAAGGAGTTGACGCCGCATATAATGGGTTTTAAAGAATTTCGTGAAGGTAGATTTACATTGGGTACTTTTTTGAAAATGATTTATATTAATAGATGATAAAGAAGGATTTGTAGTCTTTAGAATCTTAGTGAAAGATTATATTGTATTAAAATCAGATAAGAATAAAGAAATCAAATATGATGATTATATCGAAAATCCTAGTGAATATGATTCAATGTTTCATACTAAAGTATACGAAAACTTTAGAATTATTATCTTTAGATTTTACCTCAACTTGATATTCTGATTAATGCTGCGTTTTGGGCTCAAAAATATCCTAAGTTGATTCTTTCAGAACATTTGAAACAAAGCAGATTGAAGATGATCTGGGATATCGGATGTGAATTGAATGTATTTGCTTAAAAATAATTTTCTTAGGGACCATTTGAATTTATAAACGAGATAACACAAATTGACGATCCTTTTATTCATTACAACGGTGTTATAAATAGTTATCACAAGAAGTAAAGTATTGATTTATTATCTTTTAGTTGGACTGATACAAATGCTATTTCTTGTCTAGTTGTAGATAATCTTCCAGCTGAATTTCCTAAGGACAGCTCAGAATATTTTAGTTCGCAATTGACACCATTCTTGGCTGATTTAGTAAGATCATACATTTACTCAATTATCAGATTAATCAAAAAGATACAGCTAAGATGATTTGGAATAATGCAACTATAGTTAAAGATGGAAAATTGAATCCTAGATTTAAAGGAATATTAAATAGCGAGAGTAGTGATTTTAAAGTGGAGGTTATGGAGTTCAAGAAAGTCTTGATTTTGGGGGCAGGGCTAGTTACAGAACCATGTATCCGATATTTATTGAACAAAGGAATACATGTAACTGTAGGTATGATCATTTCCCTAAAATCTCATATTTTAGCTGCTGACGAAATCCAAGAAATTACAAAGAGACCTAATAGAGATCATATTAAAGTGGATATTAAGAATGATTTAAAGACAGTCAACAAGCTTATTTCTAATTCTCATTTGGTTATAAGTTTATTACCTGCTGTTATGCATCCAACTATTGCCGAACTCTGTCTTGAAAACAAAAAACATTTAGTTACAGCAAGTTATATATCACCAAAAATGAGAGAATTGCACGAAAAGCAATATATACCTAATTTTTATAATTTATAGGGCTAAGAATAATGGTTTAATCTTTTTAAGTGAAATAGGATTAGATCCTGGTATAGATCATTTAAGTGCTATGAAGCTTATTGATGAAATTAAAGAATTAGATGGCCAAATTACCAGTTTCATATCCTGGTGTGGAGGGTTAACAGCGCCGGCATTTTCAAATAATCCGCTGAGATATAAATTTAGCTGGTCGCCTAGAGGTGCAATAATGGCCTCTCAAAATCCCGCTTTGTTTAGAGTAGATGGGAAAGAATATTCGATTGAGGGTAATAAGCTCTTGGGATCTTGCTTTAAGGACCTTGGTCTTATACCTGCATTTAATCTAGAAGGTTTGGCTAATCGAAACTCCTTAGATTATATTGATGTTTATGGTTTGGATAAAAATATTCCTACTATGTTTAGAGGTACTTTAAGATATTCGGTACTTCATCTAATTTTAGTTTGATTTTTAGGGATATTCTTATCTGATGGATTTATTCATAAAATTCGGTTTCTTATCAAATACAAAGGTTACAAGTGCTCATTGGTCTAGTTGGAATTCTATAGTTTATCCAATATACTCTAATCATTTTTTAGGCTGATTATTTTGCTTTTGTTTTGTCAGATAAATTGAATACCAAATCTATTGGCTCTTCTAATAATGATATTATTAAAGCTGTTGACTCAATATCAGGGGTTAAAAACAATCATCACTTGTATCAATCTTTAAATTGGTAAGCCAAAAATATAGATGACATTATAGGTTCGGATTCTTACCAGAATCAGAGACAAAGCACGAATTCCTATTCCATTCACTCAAAGCGAAAAATACAGAATTAAGTATAATGGATGTATTTTTGTATTGGATAGAAAATTTGTTGAAATTTGGAACCGATGAAACTGATTCTATAATCCTGTCACATCAAATAGGCTATACATTGAAGAATGGTGAAAAGGTAGCCATATACTCCAAACCAAATTTTTTATAGAGGCATAAAACGTCACTTTTAGTAATGGAAGGACAGATAGGTGGGTTCAGTGCTATGGCTAAAACGGTTGGTTTGCCAGTCGCGTTATCAGCTGATCTGATTTTGAATTGGAAGGGCCTTATTCCTAACAATTTATTGGGCGTTATTGCTCCTATAGATAAAGCTCTTTATGATCCGCTGTTGGAACAGTTGGATAAAAATGGCGTCCATATTATCGAGCAGGATCATTACGGAAATCCTATTCCGATCAGAATCGATCATTTGAAGTGATTTTCATTTTATCATCAAGCTATTTTTGTCTTCTATTTCTATTTTTGAATAATTGAATCCAGCAATTCCTCCACTGTTGAATGATCGCCTGATAGTTATACATCCTTTGACGTTTGAAAATTCACACTTTTCAGTTAAATACCCGAAAACTTTAACTTTGAAAATGTTTATATATGAAAAATACATATCCTGTGTAAAATGTAGACCAAAAACCAGTTGTAAATTTTGGCTGCATTTAGCTAATTTTGGAATCATAAAGCGGCAAAAATGCCAATAAAAATAAGTTTCGGGAAACAAAAATTCGACAAAGAATATTCCATAGAAGAACTCAACCAAATAAGTCTCAAGAAGTTCAAAGAATATTGCAGCCAACTAACGAATTTAGAACCTAAATACTTAAAAGTTATTTTCTCAGGAGGTAACCCTCAACTCGTTTAATTTTAGCCATACTAAAAAACGAAAGCGCAACTTTATCTACTTATCGAATAAACACAAACTCAAATATATTATTAATGGGATCCTATTTTAGCGTATCTTCTTAATCTCTAATTAATTTATTTTTCTTTAGAAAGAAGCACCTGAATTAACTGAAGAACAAAGGCTTCAGAATAAGATTAAAGAATGCTTGAAAAATGTGGATGACGAAATATCACCTTTAATCCAAAATTACCCGAAAGAAATAGCCACATTTCTTAAAAAATACGAAATTCCTTCAAGCGAAGAAATGAAGAAAGAACGAGACAGGTTGGATTTAGAACATAGACGTATAGGTGAATTATTGTTGAGGGAACTACTTTCTTTAGATAATGTCATTTGTGGTCCTGATATGGAGGATATTAGAAATGAAAGAAAAATAGCGGTTAAAACGATACAATCTTTATTATCTCAAGTTGATAAAGAATGGGGGAAGATTACTCAACTTAATAAGTTATAGACTTTTTCAATATATGCTTATCTTTTTAATTCCTTTTTATAATTCTCTAAATCTAGAAGAAATGTTTCAAGATTATCTACTTAGTGTATGAAAGCAAAGTGTAAGATGGGGGTCAAAGTAAATTTTTTTAAATATCAATGATTGACATTCAAGAGGAAATTCGAGCCAGTACCAGAATTAGGTAAATAAGTGATATTCTTCGAAGTAGCCAAAGTTTGAGCAATCTCTTTAGCCGCTTCAATCTTACGGATTTGAAGTAAACCAGTACCAGCCTTTTGCAAAGCCAATGAAATCAGACTAGCAGCCTCGGCTTCGCCTTCAGCTCTAATAACGGAGGCTTGTCTTTCTTGCTCTGCCTAAATGAATGTTAAATGAACAAGATGTTACCTTTTCAACAACAAATCGAGCTCTTTCGGCTTCTTGTTGAGCTAAAAAGAATTATTTTTATAGATAAACCTATTTGTTTTAACTCGACAGCATTAGTAAATTCTTTACCAAATGTCATGTGAGTCTAATAATATAAAAATTGAATGATTTACAATAGAAACATCCTCAAGTAAAATGTGGAATTCTTTAGCTCTTTTTATTAACTCTTCTCTGATCTTTGAAGAAACCTAAAAGATCCAAAATAAATTCGAGATACGATTTCTCTTTGAGTGATGAGTTCACCAGCATCGAATTGCGCAACGATAGCTTTCAAAACTTCATTACCAATTGAGGGAAGAACTCTCTCATCATAATCCTGGCCTAAATTCTGATAAATTTTAGGAAGCTCATCGAATTTTGGTCTATGTAAAACTCTTAAAGTTAAACTAACCATTTGCATATCTTTCGATCCAGTTGTAGTAGAAATATTCCTAGGCTTTGTTCTAACATCATAGATGATGGCTTTCTGCAACCATGGAATCAAGAAATGAGTTCCTTCACCTACTACTTTGGATTTCACTCCTTGGATCCTGTCAAAGATTACTGCTCGACTTCCGCCTTTTACTAATAAAAGTTAAAGCATGTATTGTTACCATCGTAAAGACATGCACGTATTAATTGGGATCCTACTCCTATAACTATTACAGCTCCTCCTAATTGGTTTAGTAGTCCTTGTAGTCTTTGACTCATCTAAAATTATCTAAAAGTTGTGATTTCGGAAATCGAATGGATTAGTAATTTTTCACGTCATTTAGGTGTAATGGTTTCAATTTAAAGTTCACTTTTTTGTATAAATATTCCACGAAATCACGAATAATCTGACATGATATAAATTTTTGATCATTTGAGGCCATTCTTTATAAAAATAACTATAAATAATCAGACTAATGATATGAATCAAAACGCGCTGATAAATATTAGCTTTAAACCTTAAGCCATCTAAAGATGTCAACGCTAATAATAACTGTTTAGTCGAATTAAGATGTTTTAGCGAAGGAACCGGGTTTACCCATGATTACACTAATAAGGTTAGTACACCATAGTGAGACAAAACAAGTGCAGGGAAGTGAACTATAAATTGATTACTAATTTTATTATTAAATCATCCTTATTAAAATTAACATAAGATGATACCTGGTTTTAGCCCTTAGAAAAGGGACTTATTTGGTTTTCAAGCATTGTATCAGCCTCAAGTTTAAAAATACAAAAAACGACATCATTAAAGATAGTTAATCATATCCATCAATTTATGGTTAGTTTATATGGTTTAAGTGTCCAGTCCGTTTTATGCACCTAAAAATTCCGTTTGTATAAAAAGAAATGCGATAAAATGGGTGTGTAGATGCGATACAGCCACGTCTATCTTGACATCTGAAGTAATATTTATGTCATAATCAAATCAACTTTAATCCCCGGAAATTTAAATCTGATACATTGACGGAACTATCCACGGGTGCCGCATACATGGCACTTTATTTTCGTTCACCCATTTTACTTATTAAATAATTGGTTGATTAATAATCATTAAAAATTTGGTTGAATTAAGAAGAGAATCAAAAAGGGACTACTCTGAACGAAAATAAAGTGTCACATTGGTTTGGTTGTTGGGATCGGAAAAATCCGAAAACGCTCTAATAAAACTATCGAACAGTATATTTAGCCTTTTTAAACGTTTTATAATTCTAATAAAATCACACTATCTTGATTTGGGTTTATGGTTATATTGCACTGGGGGCTCTATTAACTCACTCCTTTGTGAACAAAATATCTAAGCAATTCTATGCAAAACCAAATAATAAGTGAAAAGAAGGCTTTTGAATCAAATATAGTCTCATATTGTTATTTTATGGCTAAATTTACTTGATAACTTTTGGTGGGTTTTGTATAAAAGGTATAGCGGAAATTTAATTTTCAAAAATTATGAAAAGTTATTCAAGTGACCCCAATAAGTTTGCACAACCAGATCCTCCACCTTATCAAGAGCAATGCATAACCAATCAATTATTAAATAAGATGACTAATTTAGAAAGCATGGTAACGGATATCCATGAGAGTGTTCTAGATAAAAATTGGAAGAATGCTACTTCAGAAGCTGATTTAGAATTAAAAGAATTTTATAAATCTATGGAGAAAAGAAAGACAGAAGCCCATTTATTGAGCTTGAAAAAGCGAGAACTTAATAGACATAAGAATTTGTCTGATGTTTTCCCTCAATTGCAACTAACGAAAAATAATTCTACTCTAAGCTCCGAAGAAAGTGGTATTCAAAGTCCTAATAGTGAAGAAGATATCGAAACTTATGACCGCGTATTTAATAAACTTCAAGGAATGATAAGTGATGCTAATAATGTATTGACTTCCGAAGAAGTGCATATAATTAGTAGACAACAATCTATAGACACACTCGTAGATGCAGAATCAAAAGATGTATTAAAAAACTTAGATATAGAATATAAAGAAGAAACTAATTTAAAAGAAATAACCAAATCAATAATGAGAATAAATGATTCCAAGATTGTGAAGAAGAAGCAGGATAAGTTCATCCCTTTATTCTTTCGTTTGCTTTATTGGATGATTTATTTTATCTTTTCGGCTGCTATCTTGAGCTCTAATATGTGTACTAAGGCTTCTTATAAGATCTTTGTCTTGTTGGATAGTAATTTTAACACACATAAAAATAAAATAAAATGTTTGAAGCGTAGGAATTCTATATGATCGTTTAGTGTCCATGAATGATTTTGTTTTTATTTATAAATACTATTTGTTTTTATTTTTACGCCATTTGATTGGATACTGACCATTGAAATGAAATCAAGTTTATTTTATGCTAACCCGAGTCTTAAAAAAGATGGTTTCTTAGTAAAACCGTTTATTCTAAAATAGAATATTGTGCAATAAAGTCCAAATAAAACTCTATTCTTGTATAAATACCAGGATGCAAAGGTAAACCACAATTTACCCCAAAACTAGTTATGCCGACCAACCTTTGTCTATCACAAATATCGATGAATAAAGGGCCACCAGAATCACCTTGGCAAGTATCAATTTGGCCTCCTCCTAATTTCCTAGCACAAATATTCTCTTTTAAGCCCACCCAAACTTTTAAAAAACTCCTCATCGTTAATTTGCAGTATTTTATGTTAGTGATTTCAATCCTAGCATATTTCAATTGTGTAGGTGCTGGTTTAGTTTGTGCAAAATCCGTTTTACCCCATCCCATGATGACAGCAGGATGAGCAAAATCGTTTGCAACAGTACCATCATCCAAATCGACATATTTATCACAATAAATAGGACTACTCAACTTAATAATGGCAATATCATTCTGTTTGGTAGTATTTATATAATCTGGGTGTACTATAAAATCATTGATTTTTCTGTAATTTCCGCTCTTTAGTTGGCTTGGATCGGTAAAATCACTAATGCCTTGTGCTATCAAGATGTTTTCTAATGGTAATGGTACATCTCCTTTACAATGTGCTGCCGTTACTACTGTGTTCTCATTTATAAGTGATCCTCCGCAGAAAACTATATCTTTCCTTACTGTTGGAACTAATCCTACCATCCAACAGAATTTGTGCGGATTTTTAAATAATTGACCGTTTATAATCCTACTTCCTTCTGGTAATTCTACATCTTTGCTGGAAAGTATGTAATTAATTAGTAGCAAGGCTTTCATTCTTTTATTTTTAAAAATTATTGGCCCATTTTATTTCTTTTTAGCCACACTTTTTTGTTTCATTGCGTTGCACTTTTGAGACAAATCTTTGAAAGCTCTGGCGTAAAGAAGGTATAAAATGATTATACATGCTCTATTATAAAGATATATCGAATTATAATACTTACAAATAATTGTCTTGGTCATGTAAAAAATATTTCTATTGATTGAAGCAAAATCAAAAACAAATCTAAATTTATTAAAGATACTTCCTATTAGGCTTAATGAACAAATATAAGAGAGCTTTGACTTCTTCTGCAGTTAATTTATAGGAAGTTTTGGTTTGTTCACCAGATTCAGGAGAATAATTCAAAAGTCTTGATTTAGCCTTTGTAAAAAGAAGTTCTACTTTTTGTAATATAATCTTATAATCAAGTTTCATAAAGAGTTGATTTATATACATCAAGACAGTATCAGAGGTTGATCTATTATTAATAAGCGTATCTTTATGAATGCCCAAGATCGCCATCGCAGTAAAAATATAAAAATCAGAAGTAAAATGATTAGTCAACAATAGTTCCCAAATCTTGATAATTGTTTCGAAATCAAATTCTCTTTTGAATCAAACTAGAAGCCATCTATAATTAAATAACATATCATCTGCTTTAATTTCTTTAAATGTAAATATAAATCTGATATCATAAGTTTCAGTAAATTCTTCAATTTATTTAATTGTATGATCATATTCCCTTCATCATCTGAGAAATTCTTTTTTATTATATCCATGAAATGTATAAAACACTAAAAAGCTTCAGCTTCATTCGTATTACATATAAAATCGATGATAAAAAATCGCTCATGCCTTGCACATACTCTAAAATTAAAATGTTGATTTTACTCAAGTCTTTATTATATATGGCATAGCTCAAGAAGATATATATATCAGTTCATCAATGTGAGGATTTTCACACGAAAATGTATGATTATTTTGAGTAATTTGATTCGAATGAAATGGAACATGCCTATCCGTTCTTAGTATATTGTCTTCTAATAAATTAAAGTAATGGAGTAACATATAACGTACCTTTGCCTTTTAAATTTAGTCATTCAGGATTTCAACACTATTGAGTGAATTTCTAATTTTTTCGTATTAAAGTCTATTAAATTAATGGTAAATATATTTACTTGTTATTTATAGATATATGATTTCTTTATTTTAAAGAAGACTGCCATGGATAAATATCTAATAGAAATTTCCAAGATTCTTTTCTTGCTTCATTTCCTAAGCCCTGCAAATTTAGATTAAAAGTAATGTACACTCATATAAATCATTATATTTATATATTGTTTACTATATACAGATTTACTAGTAGTAAATCTATCACCATCTTTGTTAAAATAGGATTCCCAGATTTGTAGAAAAATGTGAATTTTCGATAAGATTATAGCTTCATCTTGTATAACTTGATATGGCTATGAATTATAAATATGCATATATGTACTCTTATATAATTCACTAGATAATTAGATGTTAAAAATAACATCATTGTAGCTCATCATAGAATGATGGATTCTCTATATGACTTGACATGCCTTTGAACCAAGTTAATTCAGAAATAAAGACTTTTTTAAGTCATAGTATGTTGAAATTTTAAGCTTACAGATTTACCACGTTATATGGATTACGGACACTCAATCAGGGACAATTTACAAATGACATGAGACACAAAGTGTAAATAAAAAAGTACATTTTTAAACAGTTCTTAACTCTTGTTCTTTATTTAATTGCTAAAGATCAATTAATTATTTGATTATAGAAGCTTGTATGAAGTGCATCATTTTCTTTGATTTTCCATGGATTTTTCAATTGAATTAATCTCGCCTAGGAAATTGCTCAAAATCAGGGGTTTGTATTAATTGATTTAAATACTATTAAGTCGTTTCAAGCAAAGAAGTAAAGGAAAAAATTTAAATAAAAAATTAATTATGAGATATAAAAAGATGAAACTTTGTAGTTTATATATATGAACCTTCTAATTTTATTAAATCGCTCCATCTTTCAGCTAGCTGCTGAATACCATTTATATGACCTCTTTATATTAAGTTCCTGGATAATACTCTCTAGTTGTAATTCCAACTCTTCTCAATTGTCATAATCATTTTCTCTTAACTTCCTCTTTAATTTACTAAAACAATTAAAATTAGGTGGACTTATATCTGGACTATATGGAGGATGATACCAAGTGCGGATTTTGTTATCATCAAAAAAATCCATTACAAGCTTTGCTTTATGAGGTCTTGCATTATCCTGTAAAACCATAGGATGCTTGAATTTCTATCAGGTAGCCATTCTAGTAAAACTTCATTAATAAAGCCTATATAGACTTCTGAAGTTACCATCTCTTTAGGTGCACAAAGCTTCCAATATGCAAAACTATTATAATCCATTGCTAGTATAAGCATTATTTTTCTCTAATAGTTTGATTGTGCTACAATTTGTGGTGGACTTTCGTCCTTAGTTCTCAAAAATCGAGACTGGTCACGCTGAGGTTGCATATATAAAGTAAGCCAAGTTTCATCTATAGCCAATGTTCTGTTTATTAGGGATTTTTGTTTTGATAACTGCTCCAAATTATATCTACATGCTAATACTCTATGTTCTCTTTGTTCCTGTGTGAGAAAATGAGGAACCCATTTGCTCAATAATTTCTTCATTTGTAAATCTTCTGTTAAATACCATAAACAGTAGCTTTGCTAAAATTTACTAACATAGAAAGTTCGAGGCACGACCAGGCTCTACTTTGAGCAAGACATTCTTTAATTTTCTCAATTGTATTTTCTTTTATTAAATGATTACTTGTATCGCCTCCTCTAGTGTCTTCAACGCAATTTTGGCCCTTATGAAACTTAGAAACCATATTTTTCACTGTATCATATTTATAGGCCTTTTCTCCTATCGTTTTAACCAATTCTTTGTGTATTATTCCCGAACTATGGCCTAGAATTACTCCAAAGTTGATAAATACACGTTGTTCTTTATCGGTTATTGAATTTTTCAATTTTTGTAAGTTATCCATTATAGTAATTTATAGAAAATAATATATATAAATCTTTGCACTAGATATTAATTTGCATATTTATTAATTAAAACTCGCTTACCTTTTTGCGTAAAACGGCGTAATATTTTTGATTTTTTTTAAAATCAATTAATTTTAATTGTAAAGACAAAAAAGCAATTAATTGAAATATTACAATTAATTGTCGCTATAAAACTGTCAGCTCGGTTAAAAAGGGCATTTATTCAAGTTTCAACTGACTTAAAAATCGAAGGTTCCAAAAACTTCTGTTAACCTTTAGAAACAAAATGAGCTCTAAAGTTCTTGGAAGCATACACTTTCTAGGATCAGTTAATATGTGGCCAGTCTGGCTGAAGAATCTTTCCACGTGATTAGAAGTTAGGGGAATTATAGCTGCGTCAAAAGTATCAGCTCTTTTAATCTTCTTGCAAGTATTTAAGAAGCAAGATTGGAGACCTCAGAAACCTCTTTCACTTCAACTTCGATTACATCAAGTTTGAAATTGGATAAAAGACCAACTTGTTCAATAGACAATTCAGAACCTTTAAGATAGTCAACAACGGCTAATTCAAATAATGGACTATGAACTATTTCAGCGTTAGAATCCAAATAAAAATCAAAAGATGGATACAAACCTATTAACCCATCGAATATATTTCTTGCTTCTAATAAATTCATATCATATTTTTAAGTTCTACTGTGATTGAATTAAAGCCTTGGAATTCTTTATAAAGTGATTCTAATTCTTTATAGTTTAAAGCCAGCGATTTTAACTCCTTTCCTTTGTGGTCTATATACGGATACAGTTCAAAATACCTTTTAATCATTTCATAAGTAGAACTCCAACAGGTTACATTTTGCTTTTTCGCAATCAACTTAGTCTTCAGACGAAGACTAGCGCTTTTTTTGATCGTTTCAAGCTTAACCATAATTTTGTTAATCCTAGTAATAACGTCGTCTAAACCGCTTTGAGTTATATAGCGTTTCACTCTCAAGTTAAAACGGTGGCTAAAACAGTCAATGAGTGGTAACTTGTTGTCATTAGCAACCTTTTTATTCGTTCTACAGTTATCACCACTTAAAATGATACATTCTTTATTGATTTACCATAAAGCTCAAGAGTTTCGTTGAAAAAACGTGAATGCGCAACGGCAGAAATTGTATATTCTTCCTTTTCTATGTAATGAGGGATAGGCCGAAAAGTCAATAATACCTAAAAGATAAGTTTGGTGATAGAGAAGGGCGCCTGTCTTTTAGTAGATTCAATAGAGTAAATAGCGAATATAGCCACGTAATGATCACTTCCGTCGGACCAACCATCGAACATAATACCAAACATATTAGATAACTCTTCTGCAATATGTTTTACTATTTTAATACTTAACTTTTTCATATAATTTCTCAATGTAGTTGAGCAAATTGAACCATATTTGGTGAAACTTTTTACATATTCTTTATCGACGATTGAGCTTGAAGAATGGGTATCAAGTACAAAATTGAGCTATCCAAAAACATCTTTACTTTTATTATCGATATAAGCATCTAAATTTTGTTCTAATTGTTTTGTGATTATATCATATTCCTTTGGGTGAATTGTTATAATATGTTTGATAAGATTAGCATATCCGGAGCTCTTTTTTTGTTTTATAACCTTTTTACATTTACAAGTTCATTTACCTTCTAAAGGATTATCTGCATTAATCATCTCTGTAAAAAGTTTAGAACATATTTCCTTTGGCGTTGAGATTTAATTTAAATTTATTTGAAAGTTTTTGCTACCAATGATTATTTTATTGAGGTCTAAACTAGATTTTTTTCAACCAAAATCCTTATAAAATCTACCCAATAATTGACAATTAATTGAATATTATTGCAATAGTATTTTGAAATATTTTTTCTGAAATTAATTAATTGTATTGTATTGCGAAAATTGCGATTTAAATGTATTTCTACAAACCCATGCTCAAAATTAATCAAAATAACTAAATTGTGTCAATGATATTTAACCGATACCATAGTACAAATATGGGAGTTTGTTTTTGTTTAGAACAGTTTTTAAAACCGGAAGTTAAATTTGGGAATTTATTTTGGGAAGAGACACTTTTTCGGGAATTAAAACAGACCCTAAATAAATTTCCAACCAGTTTGTTGGTAAAATAAATTAAACAAACATTTTTTGCATTAAATTAGCGTTTATTAGATACAGTTACTAAAATGAACGCAAGATATTTACCGTATGATAACAAAAACATTAGTACTGAAGAATCACCAACAATACTCCAAAAATTAGTTAAGAATATATTAAAATTATTCAAAAAAACACCAAAAAACGAAAGATATGCAGTTTTATCGATAGTTGCAGGCGAAATATCGAAAAAGGATCTGAGAAAAAGTGGTTTTACTTTCTCAAACACTATGTACAAGACTGCAAAAAGGAAAAGAGGAGATGATGAAATAGAAAATAGAGAACTTTATGAACCAGAATCTAAAAAACAAAAAGGTGAAGATATAGAAGAGTTAATTAATGAATATTTGACCAAATATTCTGAGATAACATGCAAACTAATAGAAATCAGCCTGTATTAAATCTCCAACAATCTAAACTATATATTTATAAGAAAATAATGGCCGAAAACCCAGAAATTAACCTAAGCTTGTCTACATACTACACTTTATGCCCAAAATACTTCAAATATTTGAAAAAGAAGACGGATATGTGTGATATCTGCGTAAATGGTAAGAAACTTGAAAGGAGGCTAGGTGAAAGTTCTCAGGACAAACGAGTAAAGTTCTACAAAGCCCTTGTTGAGTTAAATAAAGATCAAAAATGCTACTTTAGACAAAGACTAGAGAATTTGGAGCATGATTAATGCGTGGTAGTCATGGATTTCAAACAGAACTTCAAGCTCGGTGGGGGGACCTGTGGAAATATCCCAAGCATACTACAACAAATCTTCTGTATCTTGTCTCGGCTTCTGTGTCATCTATAAAGTGGCGGGAGAAATAAAGAGGAGCTACTATAACTACCTCTCAGAAGTTATTAGTCATGATTCCCACTATGTCAAGAGCTGCCTCAGGAAACTGGAGGTGGCAAATCTGAGAAGTTTCTTTAAAATATATTTCTGGTCAGATAATGCAGGCCATTTTAGATCAGAGGAAGTAAGGAGTTATATACTCTTGGAGCTACCTACTAAGAATTACTTCACCTCCCAGAATTTCTTTGCAGAATATCACGGAAAGTCAGATATAGACGGGCACTTCGAACTTCTGCAGAAAGTCTTCGACGAATTCGAAAGAAAGAATCATGTAGATTCTATATACCTTGTTACTTTCTGTTTCTGGGAGTTTTTCTTAGAGGCCGACGCCGATGCCTACTTTGAGATCTACGAGGACCCTGGTAGAGAGGACCTGGTACAAAGGCTCCGCATAAAGGACGCTAAGCAATACATGTCCCTCTAAGTCGACTCAGGTACCATTTATGGAAATTCAGTATCTACATTCAGGGGTCAAACCATCGTAGGCTGGGGCATAAGGTGGTCCGCTCCAGAGAGAAGAGGAGGAAAAAATACGCCTCTAAAGTGAAACCAGATAATTTTTGGGCGGTTTCCTCCTGTCAATTAAAGATTATGGGCAAAAGGGTGGTGCTCAAAACCTAAATGTGGGAAGATGGGTAATCCAAGGAGTATAGCGTTGACTGGGGCTGCTATACTTCTCCCCGTAATGTGATTACCTTGTCGACCTCGGTTGGTACCGCTCTCCGTGATCTAATAAAAAAACTGTTAGGTGGGGTGTGGAAACTTCAAAGCTTTAGTTTCCGAGCAAAGTCGGAGAAATTGGTTGAAAAAAAGTGGCGTCATACACTATTTTCCCTGAAAAAATATACTCAGGAGAGTACGTTTCAGAGGAATTTATGAAGCCGAGTTGAGGTTTTTTGTTGAAATTTTTTGAGAATATTGGATTTCTCCCATGGGTATTATGCCTTAATTACTCGTTAAAGCTATTAGTTAAAACATTAATTTTATAAATCTTTTTATATAAATTAAAGTGATTCTTTTATTTATTTTTAAATTTCTTATATTGATTTTTCAATAATTTTGAAAAACTTGATCAAAAAATAGCCCTAAATGAAATTTATCGACTTTGAGTTTATCAATAACTCAGATTAATTAAATTATGGCGAAAAGTCGAAATTCTGTAACAAACAACATGAATAGTATTTAAATCTAAAAATTCAATCGAACAAATTTGATTTTAGTATGTTTTTATTTTGTTTTACCTGCTTTTGTTTTTTAGTATTGACTTTAGGATAATTAAAACGAAATATTAAGTTATTTTCAATTTTTAAATCAATTACAGCCGTAATTTGATCCAAAAACAGGTAATGCTTTGTTTAGTGACCTTAAACAGGAGATTAATGATCAAAAAATATCAGTCTTAATTAAATCAATTTTAAATGAATTTTTCATCGCATTATTTTCATCTTAAATGGTGTTATAAATTTAACTTCCGGTTTTAAAAACTGTTCTAAACAAAAATAAACTCCCATATAGTAAACCTTATATGGCACTTTATTTTCGTTCAGAGTAGTCCTTTTTTGATTCTCTTCTTAATTCAACCAAATTTTTAATGAATCTAGATTATTCTCACTTTTGATCAACCAATTATTTAATAAGTAAAATGAGGACTACTCTGAACGAAAATAAAGTGCCATATACAATGATATATATATATATTCTTCGAAAGTCTATAGATAAGACTACACATAGTCTTAATGTAAATTTAAGCAAAATTTATAACAAAAAAGTCAATTTCTAACTGGCTTATCGAGCAAATACAAGACAGAATCCATATCTTTTTGGCGGCTATCATTTTCATTTGAATTTCCTTCCTGTCCATTTCCATTTGAAGGAAGATAAAACCGCAATAGCTTTGCTTGAGTTTCTCTAAAAAGAAATTCTGCTCTACGCAAAACATTTCTGTAATCCATCTTCATAGCTAAATCATTAGTATATTCCAATAATTCATCCAGTCTTGTAAGATTATTGATGATGACATTTTTATGGATATCGAGAATAGCAAGGGCCATAAAGAGATGGAGATGCGAAGTTAAATAACCGGTCCAAAATATCTCCCAAATTCTTAGAATGATCTCAAAAGAAAATTCTCTCTTAAATAAAATGAGGATCCATCTAAATGCACAAAACATATTATCTGAATCAATTTCTACCAAGTGCGCATATAAATCAGGCATCATAACTTTTACGAGCTTGTTCAAAGTCATCAACTGAAGATGCATTCCTTGTTGATCTCTTGAAAAGTTGCTTTTCATAATGTCCATAAAGTAAACAAAGCACCAAAATGCTTCCGATTCATCTTCCATTACAGAATAGATTGGCGACAAAAGGTCACTCATTCCTTGTACATAGCCTAACAAATAAATCAAATGTTATTACCAAGTTCCTTGTTATAATAATGATAACTCAAAAGTATATATTTTAACTTGTCAAGATTAGCATTTCCTACAGGCAAACCATTATCGTCTTTTGTTTCTTTTGAAATGCCTTCAGAATAAAATGGTATATGTCTATCAGTTCTTAATACATCTTTTTCTACAATGATAAAAAGAAAAGAAAATACCTATTCTAAATTGTTGCTCCAAAAAATCAGCATCTTCAAAATTTTCAACAATATTCCAAGAATTCTTCAATTCTTCATATTTTATTCTAATTAATAATTTAAAATCCAATTATTACCGTTTCTCTTCGCATATTTGAGAACGTTCTTCAATGGTAGAACCCCAAGGATAAAATCCCAAAAGAAATTTCCAGACTTCTTTCCTAAGACTACTTTCGATCCCCTAAAAGAATAAAATAGAAATATATCTACTTTTTTAAAAATAATTTTCAACAATTCGTCTTTATCTTTAGCCAATTTACCATTAGGAAAATCATTGTCTTCTTTGACAAAAAAACTGTTCCAGTCTTCTGTAGTTAGAGGACTTTCATTTAAGCAAATCAACTGGTCTTGAGTTACATTTTTCACTGGCTATATTCAATAATAAATTAGTTTTAAGATACTTCTAAAATTTCAAAAGAGCCCAATTCACTATTTATATCATATTCATTACTTCTATTCAAAGTCATAGGTATATTAGCACTTCCTCTTTCTATAACACCAGCAGCCCACCTAGACAAATAAAGCCTAGCCGTTTCATCAAGCCCATTAACATGCTGCAAATTATTTTCTTGACTTCCTGTTCTATTAATATTGTTTACAATATTGTTGGCGCTTTCTGATACTAAATCTATATTTTATTAATCTTATATTTACCTTTTATATCTTCTGCCACTCTTGTTACTTTGGCAAAAGCTTCCAATATGTTCCACCCTAAATCAGACATTCAATTTGAAAGGTTTGGTTTATAAATGTACTGAAAACGTCAAAGCTAATCAAAATATCATCCAATTCTATTAAAGTATACAGTTTAATCCAAAAGCTATATTATTTTTGAAATCATTTTTATTATGTAAAATCTATATGGCACTTTATTTTCGTTCAGAGTAGTCCCCATTTTATTAAATAATTTGTTGATTAAGAGTGAGAATAATTAAAAATTTGGTTGAGTTAAGCAAAGAATCAAAAAGGGACTACTCTGAAGGAAAATAAAGTGCCATATTAGAATGTTCTACTCAGTTTCAATCAAAACTTTTGGCATAATTCATCAATAACCACATTATTCTTTATAAAAATAAGTGTTATTTCACTAAAATAGTAAAGTTAGATATTCTCAAATCAAGTTTTAATGATCGAACTTGCTCATCAAAACAATTATACCATATTGATTCAAAAGTATGCTCAAATCCAGCTTTTAAGCAGGCTTCTACAAATCAATAAGATTAATAACGCCATTAAACCTAACCACTTTGGTAAGAACAAGTACAATGATAGTAGTATCAAATACCTTTTATGTGTTTACAAAGATTAATAAAGGTAAACAAGAAAATCCATAAAAGTCAAAGATAATCGTATAAAACCTGGACTCAAATCAAGAATTAATTTAATTTAGCCAAAAAAATAAGTTAATTTTTAAGCCCTTTAATTTTTCTCTAAGCCTATAATGTTATTCTTTTATTTATTGAATACGCTATTATATTTTACAGTATCTCAAAGGGTAACGAATCCAATCAACGATTTGAATGAAGGGGAAGCATCTACCCAAAGACCAACACCAAGAGCTCCTCCAGCTGCTACAACAACAAACCCAGTTAAAACAGAAGAGCCTGTGCCAGAACCTAGTAATACGCCTGATAATCCGAAAGATGAGACACCAAAACAGGACAATCCCCCTCCAATTACTTCTTCTAATAATTCCAAACCTACGGACCAGCCTAAACAAGATATCCCTTCTGATAAACCTATAGATAAAAAACCTACTGAGACAACTAAGAAGAAAAGTATAACCATTAACGAACAAGGAGCAACTGTAACTGTAGTTGATGTTCTTGATCAGAAACAAAACAAACAAGATAAATCAGATAATAAGATGATAGTTATTATACTTTCGGTTGCTGCATCTGGCTTCGTTGCTCTATTGTTGCTATTTTTGTTCTTGAAATTCAGGATTAATAAGAATAAATTTAAAGAGGAGACTTTGATGAAATCCAACGATCCGTTTAAGTCTACTTTAAATAAGTATCATGTACCAAGTCAAGGTTAGTGTTTTTTGTTTAATAAAGGTGCCTATTTTTTTCCTTTTTAATTGCTCAAATTAATGCCAGTTTCGAGATAACCATGTCTTTCTGATTGCCAAAATTATATAATCATGGGTAATTGTTTAATACTTCTCATTTTCAATAAGCTAGAACAGACCAGAAAATACCTATCTATTGGTTTGATTTAAAATGTTTAAAACTTGGACGAATGGCCGAAATAGAAAATCTCAAAATCAACAGCAAGAAAGAAGTATACTATTGCAAAGGTAATAAAATATGGTTGATCTCTTAGTTTGTACATTACCACCTGAAGTTTCAAGCATCTTTTTATATATTCTTTTAGTATTGTGAATATGGAAAACAGCTACCTGATTGTAAAAAAGCATTAGAGCAAGATAATGAAGATTTATATAATAAACTATATAACAAAGGAAACGGTGAGAATAATGAAGATGGAGCCAAAAGTAACCATCTATATTTAGTGTTATATTTTAAGGTACTGATAAAAAATCTAAAGGTAAAGCAAAGAATCAAGAAGTATACTAAATTTATCTTTATTTATAAGGATAAAATAACAATCAAAACTATAGATAGAAATAAAAGAAAACATGTTACTACAGTTCAAAATCTTGAAGTTTATAGTATCACTAATTCCAATTTATTTGTAGACATCGATTTAAAGAAAGCCGCAAAGAAATTTGCTAACAAATTTGCATGTGGTGCAAGTGTAAGTAAAGATGGAGCTGGGAAAGATGAAATACTTATTCAAGGTGATGTGGCGCATGAACTTATAGACTTCATCATCGCTAATTATCCTGAAGTAAATTCCGATTGTTATTTTCCTTATAGACTCCTAAAGATAAGATTCAGGTCGTTAAAGATAAGAAAAGTAAAAAATAAACCATTTCCTTCATCACATCTGTATTAGTTTTATATGTGTAACTAAGTATATTGTTTAATAAGTGTTATAGCATTTTCAGTGACGCTTTCACATTTTTGCTACAAATTTTGGGTAAAAAATGTGAAAACGCGACCAAAAATGGTATACTAGCAGTTTTATATCTATTCCGTCTCATATAACATTAGAGTAGAGATGTGTATCAATTTAAATGAAGATATATTTTTACAATATCTGATAGAAAATACTTCCATTCGACAATAAATCACTTTTTTATTATCAAAATCCTATTTTTCCAGGAAGTTAATAAGAAAAATGAAGAACGAGATATAAAAGGGTTTAATCTTCAAATAAGTTCAAAAACAAGCAAATATAGATTTTTTGCTGAAGATTGAGTAATTACGATCTACTTTGATTTTACAAAAAAATCCATTTATTTACAAAACTTCATCAAAGCGGTTTTGATGAAAATCATTAATGATCATTTTCTGCCTTATGATTTGCGAAAGAAATTATTATTTTACAAAATAATCCATAGAATCGATACATTTTAAATTATTTATTTAACATTTAGCATTTCAATTTAACATTTTTATTCTATTTATTCAATTGGTAGATCATTTCTAAGAAAGCCTATAATTGTAAAGTTCTCCATACCAAGAAATCTGAATGAACTTTTACAAAGGTCATATAAGTAATTTGAAGTTTTAATGACACAATATTTTTGAAACATTATTCTAATTGGTTGAGAAATTTGAATGCATAAAATAGTAAATATTTACTATCCATAAAATAACTCTTAGCTATATTTCTTGCCATTTTAATAGCTTCCTCAACCTATTTTCACTATGATCAAATAATTATAACCAAGGCTTCAAAAATTTTGTGCCATATGGAAAATTTATTGTTTGTTAAAATTGAAATCTCAAAACAAATCACGTGCATTTTAGTAACGTCAAACTTCCTTTAAAAGAGCAGGTATAATTGAAAGAAGGACAAAATAAAGATCAGATTTATAAATATTCTATGTGCGTATTTGTGATAGACTTGGTTTTTTAATTTAAAGATTTTAACAAATGAAAATCATTAAAAAGATTTCCCTTTCTATAAAGCAGAGTGGAAAAATGTCAAACCGAAAATGAAGCTCTTATTCATATCCATTGTACTAAGTGAAAAAGAAAATCAGCCTAGAGATTATTTAATAGGATCATCTGCAATAGAACTTCATAGTATAGCCTATGTGTTTGGTGGAAAGCTGGGTCAATATAATTCTAGTTCTTTTATTTATCCTGATAAATATCAAACACTTGATTTAACTGAAGAGTTCATAGTATCTGAGAAGAAACTTAAAAGTAGTTATTTGCCCAAAGACACTATGGGACCAATATACGGATTAGCGAATACGGAACCAGTACATGATTTAGATATAATTTCTAATACTCCAGTTTATATACCAGAACAAAAGAAAAATTATACTTTCTTTGTCTATAACACTTACTTAAATCTAACTGAATTCCGAACGTCACCACCTCCTGCTCAAGGTACTTGTTGGGTTTCTAATTCCAAAGGCGTTTATACCATTGGTGGCTATAATTTAGAAAAGAAAGAATTCATCAACGACATATACAAGTATCTCAAAATATGGACCAAAATACAAGACATGAAACCAACCTCAGTACCTGAAATCGCTCACCATCATTGTTTTAGTCATAAAGAAAAGATTTATGCCCTAGGTGGGTTATTAAAGAATGGCACTGTTAGGTCTTTAGAATACTTTTACAACTTTGACTTTGACAACAAGAAATGGATGATAGTCCCTACTTTTGGAGAGAATAAGAGGAAACTAGTCTATTTTGACATCAACAGTAACTCTTCCACTTAAATATTTTATGAAAAGTACTCATGAACGACCATTACCTCTATATCCATGGGGGTTCTAATTCTATTAATCCTGATGATAAAGATTTCGTTCTTTATGACGATTTGTTAGTATTAGATATGGATACGTTGACATTTGAAAGTAAGAAAATTCAAAATGGAGAAGGAAAAGGAAGAAATTCACATTCATCATTTATTTACGATCATTTACTATTTGAGTTTTTCGGTATCTTAAAACATATTTTCTTATTTCCGTAGGATATGGTGGCAAAAATAAGGCTATGACTGACTTTCAAATCATCAATCTTAAGAAATTAGAAATGGTAGAAAAATTTATTCCTTTGTCAGCAGACCATCGGAAAAGATTAGAACCAAGTGATTTAGACTTCAACAATAATGCTATAACAGCATACAAAGAATTGGAAATTAACAAAAACTTCAAATATTCTTTAAATATTTCGCTTGCTACATCTTTATCTATCCTTTTGGTCAGCTTTTCTTTCCTTTTGTATACATTTATATTGTCTATTAGAAACCTTAATAATCAACTTTATTTATTTAAAAAATAAAATCCATTCATATGAAATACAATGATGTATAGACCATTTTTAGTAAAAAAGCATCAATAGTTTTGGGACAAAGGAACTTTGAGGGATTAAATGGAAGTAAATTTTTAAAAACAAAATTTTTTGGTTGATAAAATGAGGAAATTCTTGAATTATGATTAAAAAGTTTTAATATTTTAGTTGATAAAAATCAAAAATATATTTCAACCAAATCATATTTTATTTCCAATTATTTCAACCAAGATATTATGTTTTCTTCAAAACTTTTCTTCCAAATATTGGAACTTTATTGAATTAATTATTAACCAGATTATTGATCAAATCTAGCGGAGTTTCTGAATTGCCTTCAATCTCCGGTTTTATATCCAGGGGAGCTGGGCCCGCAAGAACGTGCTTCAAACTATTATAACCAATTCTAGCCTTCGACCTTGTGATATAAACGAAAGTCATACCACTGAGTACGTTAGGTGGTACATTACATTGATTTTTTTCATAAATAACAGAGAAAACCTGCAATGTAGGGAACACAAATGCACAATATAATACACTGTTGTCTCTATTTTGTTTCTTATCTTCTTCACTAAGGTCCGAACTTTGCACCACTCCTTCATTGCTTTCAAAGATCAACCCAGCCCCGTCTTTAAATGGCAGCGTGTCTTGCTTCACAGAAGAGAAATAAATCTTATTGTTTCTACCGGAAGTGTAAGGCTTTACCACGATGGGCGTCAGAATTGAGCCCTGCAAAGGGAAAGGACAATATTCCGTGTAAGCATTCATGAAAGAATAAGTTTGTTTCCTTGAACTAAACAACTCATAACCATCGGGGAAGGGCTCCGATTTAGTCAAGGTGGCGATAAAGGCTGCATGTTTACTTTGTACAATCGCTATGGAATAAAGTAATTTCCGTGCTGCCTCTGTTGTCAATTTGCCTCCTAAGACCAGGATAGATTGTGTCATCACTGTGTGGAATGCTCGTGCTATGAATAATAATTCTTTGGGGTCGCGTCCTTGGAACTTGTACTTGCAGTTGAAATTGTTTGGCTTAGTGCCTAATTCCAGTGCCAATTTGATCAATTCAGTTAAATGGCTAAGGTTTTGTTGTCTTATTTTTAAGATTCCATTTAGTAGTACGTTGTTAGGCTTGTCTTTTTTCGGGTCATCTTTTTTGATCTCATCTTTCTTAAAATCTAGGCTTGATGGTTGTCCAATTACGTTCTGCAGGGAATACTGATAATTGTTAAGTAGATTTACTATCATATATTGTATTGATGTTACGTAGTTTACCGCTTCTCCATCGCTTCTAAATGAATCGCCCAATTCCAAATAATCTGTTTTGTTTACTTTTTGATTGTATTCTACATACTGTGTTATCCATATTGGTGTTAGAATAAATAATAACTTACTATTAAATCTAATCATTTCTTTAACGTATTTCTCTTTTCTCCGTTTATATTCCTTTTTTATGAGGTGTGCTATTTTTATTAGCCGATGTCACAAGGAAATATGACACTTTATTTTCGTTCAAAGTAGTTCATTTATTAAATAATTGGTTGATCTAAATTCATTAATAATTTGGTTGAATTAAGAAGAGAATCAAAATGGGAATAAAGTGCCATATTAAAATCATAGAATAGAATCAAGTGCAAGTTATTTTAAAGAAGAAATAATAATTTGATAAAAACAGCTTACTTTTATAATTAAATATTTGTTACAGATTATTGATCGAATTAAATTTAGACATCCAATAACACCAACAATGATAAAATCGATTTAATTCCAAACTTTCTTAGCTTCAAATATATATTTTGGAAAATGATCAGTGATTACATTTTATATGATTATCCTTTTATTCAATTTTCTTACTCATTCTCAAACCATTTAATGATAAAATAAATGTTTAGAATAGAAGTTTCAAAAACTACTATTTTGTGGAAAATTGAAAACCATTTTTATAAGATGTCATTTTAATTCCGCAATAATTAAATTCATTAAAACTTTGGTTGAATCAAAAAGGGAATAAAGTGCCATAAGAATCATTCATTATTTCTTCAAGTATAATTGATATTTTATATAAACTCTGATCCCAATTTCATGAAAGCAAACTTCCAATTTAATATAAAAAAGATATAATATTTTGATAAACCATACCATCACTTTGTTAAATCTATAGCTATTTAGTGTAATCACCTTTTAATTTATACCGGCCCTATAAAGATCCCGTCTAGAAATGATTATATTTCCCTTGGAAACCAGAGAATCTTAATTAAAACGACAATTTTATATATAATAAAATATGAGTATTCTCTATCTATATAATAAAAATATTATATAATGAAAAGGTCTCTCTTCAATGAGCCCCATTTAATTTTTTGGAATCATATGGATTGGATGAAATGGGAATGAAGAACTATAAATTCCAAAAAAAAATCAAAAACATAAAATGCAAATCATTACTGTATTATTAGCAAGTTTCGTTTTATCCAAAAAGCATAAGCCTAGTTGTAACTCCAAGAAAGGTAGAAAAGCAAAAGTGTGCATTGATGAAGAAACTCATGCTAAGATCACTACTGATAATGATGGTGCTGCCCACGCAGAAAAATATAATTAAATTTGGTTGATAATGATTTTTTAATTTATTAATAAACTTGCTTTCAGCTTGAAACAAGAATTTCAAAGCTAACTTTTTGGTTAAAGAAATTTGGTAAACCGAAATCTTTATTCAAAACAGAAAAATCTATTTTTGAGCACCAGTATTAGCACCTTTAATTGCTTCACCAGCTTTACTCGCCAAATCTGCAGCAGCGTCATAAGCACCGGTAGCAACATCTTTAGCTTGTTGCATATATCCTTCCCCGTGTCCTTTAGCTTTTTGTGCTTTACCTTCGGCTTCGGTTTGAGTATTTCCGGTCATGTTTCCAAAGGTTTCTTTTACGTTTCCTGCGATTTTGTTACCTTCTCCAGTCATTTTTGAAAAATTCAAAATCTATAGTCTTATTTATACTTATTTGTGAGACTATTAGAAACTTTTGGTTTTATTATTTCATGGATTAGGATTTATTGCATTTTCATTAATACTTTTTAGCAAAATTTTAAAGGAGTTTGCTCCTAATATTGAATCAGGTAATATTGTAATGGTCAAGGTTTATTTAATCATATAGCTTATAGTGTAGAAACCTGGTAAGTGTCCATTTTAATCACAATTAAAACATTTTATATGGCTGAGTTTTGTTCTACTTTGAAATGGCATTGTCAGTGTTTTTCTAATCATGGTAAGAGTCACTACACTGGTTTCATAAATGAAAATCGGCAATTAAATGAATTATTTTAGGTGGAAACAAGGTTTTATTAATATGGCAATTTTAATTCTAAAATATGCCGTTTTTCATCAAACATCCAAAAACAATTAACCAAATTTTTAATACAGGAATATATCAAATTCTAGATTTCTCAAAATAATAGTTACATTTTTCTGATCAATTGAAAGATAAAATATTATCTATGATTTATAATAAATAAATCAAGTTTGTGTTTAATAGCTTAGTTTGGATTCATATCCAGCTTTTTTAGATTTTTGTATTCGTTGAAATTTTTTACAGGCAAGTTTCCAAGTTCCTATAAAGTCTATACAACCGAAGATTTATTTTATATAGTTTGATGTATAAGATCGAAACATTCTAACCATTAAATTCCGAGAGAGTGTATAAATGTTTTTTTCTTTTCTATGAATCAGAATGCTGCCACTTAAACTCATCGTTTTTTAAATAGAAAATGAAGATGAAGTATTATTGATAGTAAATAAAAGTAATAAAAAGCATACTAGGCGTATAATCGGAATTTTAACGTTCTTTTTCTCAATTTTCCGTTAAATCGGAAAATTACCTGCATATAAAATCATGAGATCAACAAAAGCAGTAAAATGCAACTAATAAGAATAATACTTAGTGTATCACTAGTCATAAAAGGCTACTTATCCAAGACTAAACAAGAAGATAACGATAATAAGAGATTGACGGTTGTATTTGAGACTTTAATAGCTATTAATGATTTATTCCACATGTTATACGATCATACACAACTTAATCCAATAGAGTTAGGTTTAGGAAATCCTACGGATGAATTAAAGATGCCAAAAAGCCTAGCGGGAACAGTGGAATTAAAAAAGATGAGAGAGCATAATCATTTCTACTTAAAAGATTTAAAAAAACTCAACCTACAGGAGATAGACGTTAATTGCTTGTATAGATTCGATATTAAAGATTATTATGATTTCTATTTCTATCTGAGGTCCTTGTTGTTAATCAACATACAATTCATCACCGAAGTGACCCCTACGATCAACAGTGATGCCTTACAAAAGTTGATGATTTCTATGGCATTGACTCAAGCAAAACATTATGCTTACGTCAATGATTTGGTAGGAAGAGAGCCATTTAGTGAATCCTATGAAGGCTCTATATCCGGAAAAGAGGTGTATTCTTATTTGAAATCGATTCCAAATACATGTCAACTCCCAATCACACAGTTCTTCCCACGATTATTTATCAACACAAAGTTAGCCACACCAGGCCAAAGAATATTAACTTATATTGGCAGTGGTTCTACATCTTCAAATTTAGCTAATAACGTTAATGGAGGCCTCGTCTCTCAGTTCGGTAATGGCTTATCCAAGGAAAATTTCTGTTTATTCATGTTTTCCAGTAAACAAGTATTCACTCCCTTAAATGAGCAAAACCTCTGCACAGTACCAAAATCGAGTCCTTGTGGTATGGTCTTCGTGCACTTAGTAAAACGAAAAGAAAGAGTTACAACTAGTATTTATGATCATGTTCTTGCTGGACCCACTCCTTTAGATATCTCTTGTGATGCTAGTTTGGCTGCCTATAACCCTCAAGTTGAGTTAAATAATCCTTACGGGAATCAGAATAATGGCTATAATCCGATCAATATCAACAATAATTACCCTACTAATCAAGGCTTTAATGGTTTCAATAATCCAAACTTCGGTGGAAATAGCTTTAATAATCAGCCTTTTGGTGGGAGTGGCTTCATTAACCCACTTTTCGGCGGGAATGGTGCCAACTATCAACCTTTTGGTAAAAATGTGGCCAGCAACCAAGCCAATTTTATTCAAGGTTCTTATAGACCATTCGCTAACCCATAAACTTTTTTAATAAACTATTATTTAATATTTTTGCATTCAATCAATCAGATCAAATTGCAAGATCAGAAAGGTAAACAAAGTTAAAATTTAATAAAAAAAGAAGACTAGAAATTTGAATCAGGAATATGGTACTTTATTTTCGTTCAGAGTAATCCCTTTTTGATTCATTGTTTAATTCAACCAAATTTTTAATGATTATTGTTCAACCAATTATTTAATAAGTAAAATGAGTGAACGGAAATAAAGTGCCATCTATTCAATAACGCAATCACAGTTTCTAATTGTTTTTCTATATTCCTAACCATCAATAGATTAAGTTTATTATCCAAAATATGCTGTTCTGTGACGGGCATGGGGTACGAATTTTACCGTTAATCATACGATCATGAGGATTAACAGTATCTCTAACCAAATCAATTTCAGTAGAATCCAAATCCAATCCACTAAATGCGCCAAGACAATTCGGTACTCCCCTCTCTACATGGACTATTTTCTTCACTAAACCAGCCACTTTTCTCACTAACTTATTCAGTCCAAACAAATCTCTTTGAACGATCCTTGACGTTTGTAACTATGGTAAGTTTGTAGAATATCTCTGATAATAATAACAGTAACATGGTGATTGAGTATTGAATGCATCGCTTACAGGGACATTAGAACGTACGATGTTATTTGATGAACTCACTGCCATATCATCTTGATCAAACCCTATATAAGTTAAAGCAAGATCGGGATTTCTCATTTGCCATTCATACCCTAATCTATCAATAAATGCATGATGTAAATAAAAGATAGAATCATTAGATGAGAACATTTGGATCATATCCCCGCTGATGCCATTGTGTACAGTTTTGCATGCGGAGCGCCTTCGATTACGTTATGGAGTTGATCATAAGTTGTACTTTGGCGTAAGATTACTTTTAAGGCTTCTGGTGAGTAAAATACACCTATATTCTTTCCTCCATTATACTTTCTTCGGGGTAAAGATGCTCAAACAGGCCCCTATCTGAAACATGTCCATCCAAAATCAATAAAACACACAGACTGTTGGAAGGGATATAATGAACTATCAAATAATGGTTTTATACACCACAAAGTTAACTATTCAAAAGGATTCAAGAATGCTGAAACTGGAATTCATACAAATACCATGGAAGGTAATTGGTCTAGTTTAAAAGAGAGTACTAATAAATGGTATAGAACCAAGAAGCTTATTTCACTATATCTTTACATTTATATTTTAAAAAGAAGTGAAAGTGATGTTTTTACATATTTATTAAAGCTTTTATAGAGTTTTTGATTTTATATTATTAAAATTTAAGTTTCAAAAAATGTTTCAGATAGGGGCCTGTTTGAGCAACTACCTCCCTTTCTTCGTAAACAATGTTTGTTAGGTACATTTACAATAAAGTTGGCAAAATTTCCTGTTTTAAAACAGCCTGTTCTAAATTATAAAGACCACCAAAATATTTCTCACTTAATAACTTACTTCTTTCTGAGCTTGAGAATCTAGAGACCAGTCTCAATATGGTAATGTTATTCTAGGATCAACTTTCTGTAATTGTTCTTCGTAGAGTCGCAAATGTCTTTTATGTCAAGGGAAAAAGGCTGCTACTCCATGTGCGAATTCAGCATAATCTTAATGACTAGATGTGCTGTCGTCTGATATAGAAAAGGTTTGTGAATTTCGATATAAGATCTTGGTTGCATTTATAAATCTAGATAATTCGATAGGACTGAGATCATAAGGCACTTTAAGTCCCCAATAATTGGTTGATTAAGAATTTAATTGAATTAAGAGAATCAAAAAGGGAATAAAGTGCCATAAATATTTTTGCAAAGATTGATTTGTTGACATTGCGCATCCAATAACCCTAGTATGACTAGGTTATATATCAATTTCATCTTCCTTTCAAAAAAAGGATCAGGAAGCGTTTTTATCTTTCTAGATGGCATATTATTAATTTGTACAATCAATAAAATAATAAGAGCTATCAAGAGATGCACTATATCATACTTGGTCTTAAATCAAATATAAAATTTTTTATTTATTCTAGCATCGTCTTTTTATAATCTCTCAACCAGTCCTTGATAAAAATTAACACCATGACTTAACCGATTTGATATATAAAATGGAAAACATGAAAATGAAAATATAGAAATACAGAAGCGTATTATTTATAAAAGATGACATAAGGTTTCTGATAATATACGACAGAAGCCCTGAAGTTATATCTAGCCCTAATGTCTATACTCGTATATAAATGTTGAAATTTAGCTTTTTAGATACAATATTTTTATAATAAATTTTAAATAATAAATTTTATTAGAATCTAGTAGCATGGACAGAACCATCTTTATCTTGGGTTACAACTGCATGAGTATACATATCTTTACAAACATTTGATATAAGGCCTATTCTGGGGTTACAATTAGGCATACCATCGAGATTTCGAGAATATTTACAAATAGAAGCAGAGGTTAACAATAAACTCAAAGTTTTCATTTTTATCTGATCTTTTGATTTTTCTTTCTATGATTTATAATCCAAAAAGTCTCACTTTTTGGGTTATTAAATGGTTCCTAATTATGGATAGGTTTTATACAATTCAATCGCTAAAATATTATGAATAAATCATTAAAAAATTATTTGGTTTATAGTGTATGCGGAAAAAAATTGCAGTATTTTTTAATTTGCCCATAACTCTCTGGAAAAAAAGCTATACAATAACAATTAATTAGGAATAACGCGCAGTTATTTTTTATAAAATGAAATATATTTTTTGAAATCAATTAAAAATGGTAGGAGTAATGGCGTTAAAAGCATTAAAAAACGGAAATTAATTTCAGATTATTTGGGCATCAATCCTGGAAAAAGAACAAAATTCCATTTTTGGATAAGGATTTAAATCCACCATGTGCTCCTAGACTTCGCCCAATCGAAGACTTTTGGTCAATAATTAAAAGAAGGGTCTATTCTGGTGGGTTTACTGCAAAAATCACGGAATTTTAATAAAAAGAATCACTAAAATTCTCCGAGAAGTTGAGAATGTCTTGTTCAAAAAGCTCATGGAAAAAGTTCCAGCATTAGTGAGAAAAACTGCTCGGGATGGATTACATAGTTTAAATTAATAACACTAGGACAAATTTTTAGGATATTTATTAAATCATCTTTATTATGCAATAATTATTTTATAAAACCGATTATTTTTCATAGAGTTATGCATAAAAAATGAAGTTACTGCAATTTTATTTATTAAGATTTTATATAAATTTTTAATTTAATATGAGAGGTTGATAGATTCGGTAGGACATGATAAAGATCGATTAGGCCTATAGTATTGAGACCATGTAATAGAATGTCCGAGTAAATATAGCAATGTATATGAATAATTTTACAATTGAACTAAAGCGGTTATGTAATAGTGTAAATTGCGCGCTTTTTTTAAACTTAATGGTAAAAGTTGGGCGTTAAAATATAATGTACCATTAGAAGCATTCATTTTCAAACATTTATCCAAAAATAAGATAAAAATTCAAAAGAAATAAAGTATTTAGTGTTCATTTGTGTCTTCTGGTTAGCTTGGATACTTTACAGTTTTTTCCTTAAAGTTTATGTAGAAATTAAAGGCGTACAAAAGTACGGTACTGCATAATTGAATTTTAATGGCGTAACTTATAGATTATTTAATATTAATGCAATTGTAGTCTCTCTAAATCTGTTCTGGTTGATTTTATATGATATTTTGTATATTTTATGTTAATGATTGCCTATTCGAATGGATATTCTTTGATGAAAATAAATAGAATGTATGTCGATTTTATAATCTAGGATATATGTGAAAAACATTTAATCCATTCTTTGATTTCATTCATATATAACTTTTTGTAAAACGTAGTTGAGTAAAAAGTACCCAATCACATACAAGATGACAGAGTCGAAAATAACTATAATAGGAGGTGGTATAAGTGGCTTAATAGCAGCACAAGGATTGAAGAAACATGGTATTCCATTTGAATTGTATTCTAAAGAATCGAAAGATAAGGATTATAATTTAGACATTAGACAACCAGCCTTCAACTCTATGACTAAAGCGTTACCGAGTGATATTCTTGATAAGCTAGTAAATTCAGAGGCACAAAAACGAACTACATTTTATCAATTGGATTCTAGTCTCAATGTTCTGATGGTAATTAAGAAAGATACTGATAGTGAAGATAAACTTTATTGTTTTGAAAGAATCAGAATGCTCAATATACTTAAAGAAGGGGTAGAAATCAAGGAAAGTAGCGATATTAAAGGCATCAGAACCGAACATGGTAAATCAATTTTGGAATTGGAAGATGGAAATCAAGTTCAATGTGATGTATTAGTTGTTGCTGATGGTTCTCATTCTCAAACCAGAAAAATTATATTTAAGGAAGAGATATGCGAGAAAGGATACAGATTATTAATTGGGAAGACCAAGATAACTAAATTAGAATCTAACGATTTTGTCGAAAAACTTACTACAGGACCATTGCTAATTTATGGCAATGCTATAGGCATTTTTATGTCAAAATACAAGTTTCAAAGCGGAGAAGAATTTATAAGTTGGTATTTATCTTGCAAATTGGATACTATAAAAGATTTGAAATCTCAAGAAGAGTTATCAAAGTATATCAAGAAAGCAACAGAAGAAACGGACCCAAAAATACAAAAAATAATCAAAGATTTTTATGCGACAATCAAGGTTAAAAAGGTTGCTTATATTGACCCGGAATTGAAAGATAAATTGTTGGCTTTAGAAAATAAGAAGATATTATGTTTAGGTGATTCTATTCATCCAATGGCGCCATTCAAAGGCGTAGGTGGAAGTAAGGAAATAGAAGATGTCGGAGATGTGGTTGAATGTATCAAAAGATACATCGATTCTGGTTGTAAAAATGATGCCATCCTGGGTAATTTCACTATTGGGATGGCAGACAGAGGATTTGGTAGAGTTAAAGAGACCATTAAGGCTTGTGATTCACTTCATGTGGAAGGTTGGTTGGCTCAGACGGCTAGAAATACGATTTTGAAAGGGATTTCAACAGATAAATGTCGGATTTAAGAATAGTTAAACCCCTTTAACGGAGATTCATTAGGTTCTTATCGAATAATTTTAGCTTGAGCCTAAATGTTAACAGTATTCATATAATAACCATTTTTATTAGCAAAAGCTTTAAAAACCGGCATGGGAGCACCTTTGGAACATTTAGCAGTTTGCTGCGATGGAGTCGGTCTTCTTAAAGGTAAACTTATTATATTGATAAGCATTGCAGTAGTGAAACACGCCTTCGAGTGGCATTAGATTTCTGCAGCGATCTCGGAATACGAATTCTTGTAGGCGCCTGCCTTAAGACCTGCTACCACGTAAGGGTCACTACTTACTTTCGGTTGCCTTACGGGTTGTCGACCAGTGCTTCCAGTACAGTCAATATTTTCATCTATAAATGTTCGTGAAAACCCCTTCTTCCCCAGAAAATTCATTATCAAAGTCCTCCGTACCGCTCCCAGATTCTCCGAAGGTATGAAGCCCGCTACAGGTTCTCCATACGTCTGCACTTTCCCCAAAGATCTACGGGCGTCGTTGTTGTCTGATTTTGCTTGTTGAACGGACCAGAAGATCGCGACGACCTCCATTTCAACGCCATCGATCCTAACGATGGTCTTAGTTACTCGAACAGTTTTTGTGGTATTGCAACACATTGTTTTTTTTTAAATTTGAAGCTTAATTTATTGGAAAAATTTATGGGTTTATTATGGTCGGTTGACCATCATCACTCACATCATTTTGATCCTTGGTTTCAGTTGCGCCACTAGCAGCATCATCGTCAGTTCCAGACCCTCCGGTATTATTGGTGCGCTCACATTCATAATGAGACTCAGGTGTAGTACTTTTACTATCATTTCCGCCATCGGTGGCTACTTCTTCACCGCAGGCATATCAGGCAAGATGTTTAAGAGATGGCGAAGGACTAGGGGTAAGTAAAGGAGAGGTAGCAAGCAAAGACTTCATTCGAGCACTATCGTAAAATGGCCCGAAATTAGCAGTGGTGGTTTCAATGTTGGTTAGGAACAGGCGAGCTGATGCCTCGGAACACTCCGGTGTTGATGCAGCCGGTGCCAAGGGAAAAAGGCTGGTACATTATGAGCGAACTGGGCGTTGTTTAAATGGTAGCTGTAATACGAATTGGTCCCCGTTGCATTCCGGAATCTTTGTAAACAATCAGCGTAGGCTGTAAATTGCGTGAGGGGTTAGTGATTGGATTTCTGGTCTTGTACTAATAGAGTCACCTTGTTGAGCACTCAATAAATTGCTCAATAAAGCAAAGATGAAGATCATGTTTTGGTCTTCATCTTTGTATATTGTGTTTTATATACTTGATTTAGCTTTTTTCTTTGTTGATCTCACTTACCCCTTTTCTCGATCTTTTTTAGCTTTATAGAGAAGCTGCTCATATTATTTGCTCGGGTTAGCTTAATGGGGATAACCTGTCCAATATAATGTTTATATTTGTTGATGCTTATGAATGTCCAATTTGGAATTAGTCTTACCACAATATACCAAAAAATAAAAGTGCTTTTTTAAATTATTTAACTGGATTAATAAATTAACTTGTTAGGGCTATCATGCTTTTTAGTGAAACTTTTAAAAAGTGTTTAAAAATATCCAGTTTTAAAAACACTTTTATGAAAAACAAGGCTCTCGGGCCCTACTTACAGTTAAATGCAGTGATGAGAAAAACCAATGTTTTTTTCATTCAATGAAATTTCAATGAATTTAGTGTAATTTAATCGATTGCTTAGTAAAAATAGGGTGAATGCTAGTGAAATTTAATATAAGCATCTTTTGATACATTCATAAGATTAAATATGAAAGTCAAAAATATCGATCAAAATTCAACTGGACCGAATTGAAACTTTTCGAGAGATAAAGACATAAAATTTGGTATATAAAAAGCTCTAATCATGCATAATATTTTTGGATAAATAGTTTTATTAAAAAGGATGCTCTTTTTAGGTTCAAAGTCCAGTAATTAAATTGTCAATGAACCGAATCGTAGCCGTCAAACTCAGATGACACATCCATTGCAAAATCTTCCTTCGATGGCTTAAAGCTTCCAACTTCATTGGAATTAGACTCTTTAGCATCTTTTATTCAACGCTCTATTATTGAAGGAAATGTGACATTTTTCAAAAGATAATCAGTTTCTTTTGATTGAGTAAATGAAGCCAAACTTGCTAAAAGATCTCTTCTGTACGGAAGCAGTAGTAGGATGTATGCTAAGAATTTCAACAGCTACTTTGGCTAAATTGCGACTTTAAAAAACAACCCAATTAATAGGATCATTCTTCTTAATTTTTTCTAACACTCAATCTCTTGAGAGAATACGTATTTGGTATCATTATATTGTGCTAATTCATCCATTGCTATAAATGGAGTAGAAGGAAATCTCCTTTTCACTTTTTTCTCTATAACCTCGGTTGCAATTACTGCTTCTTCAAAAGACAAATGTTCTTCTTTATATTTAGGATCAAATAAATAAGTAGCAAGATGAATAGGCTTAATAAGCATCTCCTTTCTGGCTAAGAACAAGCTAAGAATTTTTTCATATACATCTAGATCTATAGTACTTTTATTTTGTAAATCCTTTATAAAACATAATTAAAGACCTCACTTATACGCATATTATCAGGTTGTAAATATAAGATACCATCCGCTATTGGCTTCAAAATTATTATCAGAGATGCTACCTTGCACCAAAAATATATATCTTTCTAACATCAGGTTTGAAAAAGGTAGCCTTTTTAGCAGCTAAATCTTTGATGATTTGACGAGAGTTATACAATCTATTAAGACAATAATAAATAGAAGACCATCGTGTCTTACTTGGCATGAGTAAAGTTAATGGAGATGTATTTTGGTAATCTTCAATTTCCTCAATCTCTTCATAGGTAGTAAATTCCAAGCTATTTAGGAACTCTATATCCACCAGGGATTCTGTATCATCGTCATTCATTATAGTAACTCCAGGTAAAGATGAGGATATTTGAGATTGAGTGCCAGAAGCATTACTGGATGGTGCGATCTTTTTATTATAAGCATTGTTTAATAATTGAGTGTATTTGATATTATGAATAACTTTCTTAGCATCTTCAATCCTAGTATTGAAAGTTCTATTACACATATCTGTAAAAAGCAAATGCGTGCTACAATTCAGAATTTATACTTATCTTTAATAACTTGAGCTGCTGCTGTATAATTTCCACCATTATCCGATATAAAACTCCCAACTTTTTCATCACCAATATCTTTAATAACGGTTTCAATTTGGGTGGCTATATCTTCAGTAATTTGTCTATTACCACCTACTAAAACGCTTTTATACAAAAGCGGCAATGGTGTTGTAATGATGACGTTAATTATATCCTCATTCGACCAACTGTCCATTAAAATTCCTACTGTATCAGCGTCTTTTATTTTTCCAATGCAGTTTTATAGGAATCGCTATAATAAGTGTTTAATAATCTATTTGATAGCTTTTTTCTATAAGGAGGTTGGCTTTAAAGCTTTAACAAACTCTATAAAATATGGATCTTCTGTGGTTGAAAGCGCTATACCAGAATTGTACATCCATTTACATTGAAGGTGCTCAAGATGAGCTTGATTTCTTTCATTGTTAAAATCCAAATACTTGGTTATCAAGCTTTGTTCATTATTGATTGAAGTAGAAAGACTTTGTACTTCAGAGATTAATTCTAAATCTTGATCGTCATCATTAAATTCTTTGATTGAATCAGTATTTGATGTTAAATCTACAGTAGAATTTGTTGAATCAGTCATATTCAATCTATTATTGTTTTTCTTGTTCCCTAATTGTTAAATTATTTAATTAGTTTTATCAGTCAAACCTTCACAAGTTGAAATGTGCCTTTTCAATCTTGTAATCAAAGGTGCTCTTAAGTGTCTACAGTGTATACATTTGGCTCTTACCTTAACATTATCTATGACTTTATCCATTCAACGCTTATTGGCTTTTTTCCTCCTGCCATTGATTTGGAAAATTTTCTAGTTAATGAGTTGAAATTAAACTCAACCAATTTTAGTAGTAAATTACAAAACATCATAGTATGAAAAAAATAGGTTTAGATGGTGTGTTATAAAGATCCCAAATCGATATAATGTCTTTTTAAAAAGTTTTTAATGAAATTTCATTGGAATTTGTTAATAAAAATCATGTTCCATCACTGGGATGTGTCATCTGAGTTTGACGGCTACGATTCGGTTCATTGACAATTTAATTACTGGACTTTGAACCTAAAAAGAGCTTCTTTTTAATAAAACTATTTATCCCAAAATATTATGCATGATTAGAGCTTTTTATATACCAAATTTTAAGTCTTTATCTCTCGAAAAGTTTCAATTCGGTCCAGTTGAATTTTGATCGATATTTTTGACTTTCATATTTAATCTTATGAATGTATCAAAAGATGCTTATATTAAATTTCACTAGCATTCACCCTATTTTTACTAAGCAATCGATTAAATTACACAAAATTCAATGAAAAAACATTGATTTTTCCCATCACTGGTTAAATGTATAAAAAGGCTTTTATTATCAAAAGATTGGATTTTTATAAGGATAGTTTTAAAAAGATATAAGGATCTGGTTAAATTTACTTAAAATAAACAATTATATTTGTATCTTCCATTTATCAAGATTTACTGGCTTTTGGATCATGCCAAAAAATCCAATTTTGAAAGTTTTGAGTAATTTTGCGGATACACCTATTCAAATAAGTTTGATCCTTAAAATAATCACGTATCATGGAATCACTCAATAAAAGCGAGATTTTCACTCACTCGTTTGTTTATCTGCATTCAGACATGCCATCTGTGACGTA
Organism: Holacanthella duospinosa; assembly: GCA_002738285.1. Lineage (NCBI taxonomy): Eukaryota > Metazoa > Arthropoda > Collembola > Poduromorpha > Neanuridae > Holacanthella > Holacanthella duospinosa. Next base: position 59,727 of record NIPM01000650.1, read on the forward strand.
ATCACTTTCAACAGCATTCAATGTATGCCCGTGTAATATGAAGTTATTAATCGAAATATTCGTAACAACTCTTGATACAGAAAGAAGCTTCTAATTGACGAACATCAGCTTTAACCAGATTATTTCGCCTAATGTAATCATTAGGAATTAGTGATGGTATATTAGGACAACAGAATTTCAACTCTCTCAACGTTTGTTCAGCCGAAACAGAGGATTCTCCTACATTATCCTTTCTAGCGACATAAGGTCTATTGATTACATTCGGTAAATTAGAGTTAATAACTAGTCTTCTATGGTATTCATTAAGCTTATTTCTATATTTAGGCTGTCTATTCTTGAAATCCTTTCGAGACAAAGTTCCAGCCCGAGTAGAAGCAGCAGACCAAGGCTTGTACTTATAGCACAAATTAGTCGTGTTAAAGGTGGATTGGACTTGAACTCTGAATGGCATCATGTTATCCGCTGGGGAAACGTTTCGGTTTTTGGCTCTTCCGTTGTAAGTGTTTGCTAAAGTCGGATTTCGACGTTGCCAATCAGCCCAGATCATGTCGACCATAGCATGATGGGCGAAAAAGATGGGATCGTTAGGAGAATACATGTAAGACATATCATAATTGCCACCTAACGTACTATGCAAGTTCCCATGCGGATTGTTTTCAATAGCTTGCCTTAATTGATCAAAAGTACGTGATGAAGTGATGATGGCTTCGATTCTGCTTGAGCTGTACAAAGCGCCCGGATTAGAAGACGTTGTACGACCAACACAATGGGAATTGGGGATAGTAGACCTGATGCCTGCAAACTTTCCGTCAGTGATACAACCACGAGAGCCTCCTCTTCCTCCATACATAGTGCTGTTCAAAACTGGACTGCTAAAAGGTGCACTGGCATCTTTGGACCAGTCCCAATAAGGGATTACGACCTCAGGGCATAATGCATTCATACTGTTTTGGAATTTCCATAAAAAATGTCTATGCCAAGGGAAGAAGGCTGGTACATTATGGCCTTCTGGTACATTTCTGTAATGCGTCGATACATAGTAATTCGTGTAACTATTGGCCCCACTAGTTGTACGCATCATCCTCTTGACGCAGTCGCTGTATGCATTCCATTGCGCTGTACTCATCTCTCTTACTTCTGGCCTGGTCACTACTCCATTGGGGCAATTTTGACTGTAAACAAGGCTGATTAGAAAAAGTTGAATGTAGTTCATGAAAGTATTTATTTTGATCTAAAAAAAGATGCCTATTTATATGTTCCAAAATTTTTGTTTGGCGATGCTTTTAACTCATTAAAGTCATTTGTTTAATTGCCTCAAATTTCTAACTCCATTTGGTCAAACATACAGTATCTCACAAAAAAATGGGACAACCATATTTTATATGATTGTAAAGCCATATCATCTTTTATACGAATAAAAGAAATATACATATATTTATATAAAATATCTTAATTATATTATACGATTTTTTTTCAAAAATTATCAATTATAATAGAATGATGAACAAAATAATTTATTGGGTGTTACACAAAAAATGGAATAAAATATCCCTAATACTTTGAATATCTTCCATTTACTTTCACAATTTTAACAACACCTTTAGGCATCGATTTTATCAACTTGTTTATAAAATCGGCAGAAAAATTGTTCCAAATCAATTGTAATTCTATTTATAGCTCCTTTATGTTGGCAAAATTTCTTCCATTGAGTTGCTTTTTCATGAAAGACAAAATATGTTCGATGGGGTTCAAATCGGGACTCTGACTGGGTCAAACCAGAGTCTCGATTGATTTCTCGCCTAAATATTCTCTTACTACCTTCGATGTATGTATGGATCATTGTCATGCTGAAACACGTAGTCAACAAGGCCTATTTTAGCAGCAGATTCTTTTAAATTATTAACTAATATGCGTAAATATTGATATCTACACATATTTCCTTGAATAAATTCTAGAGTTCCTACACTACAAGCAAAGAAACATCCCCAAACATTCAACTCAACTCTGCCAAACTTGACGGTTTTTCTACATACCTAAGATTAAGCCCTTTTTCGGTTCACGCCAAACGTATATTCTCCCATCTGAACTATAGAGATTAAACTTGCATTCGTCAGAAAAAATGATGTTTTCCCAATATGAATCCGGCATAAATACCCACTTATCATACAACTATTTCCTTTTTGCTTATTTTTCAATGACATTAGAGGCTTTCTTATTTGACAATAAGAATATAAATTTTGACTATTTAAACACCTTCTAATAGTTTTATCCGAAATATTTTTGTTTTTTTCTCTTCAAATAAAATGTTCAACCTTGGCGCACTGATAGTCGGATTTTCTTTATGAATTTCGAGGACAGTATTAATATGCTCATCATTGAGTGTATAAGGTCTACCAAAGCCTCTTTTCCTTTCAATTGTACCTTTTTGGTTATATTTTATTAAAGACTGATTTACTGTAGAACGTGGCATTGATGTCATTTGCTCTATTCTTCTAATTGTAAATCTTTGTTCCCGCAAAGACATTATTCTTCCAATTCGAATTCGTTTACTTGTACCATTTTAATTTATTTTTTAGAATTTTATTTTTACTTATTTATTAAAAAATTATCATATTGCGATTATTTTGTCCCATTTTTTCTGTAACACCGAAAAATTTCACCTATCAATTACTTAATACTTTATTTTTAATAGGAGAATAAAATTATATAACAAAATAAAGATCTAAAAACACGTTTATTTAGTGTATTAGGTTTTTATTAAAAGTTAATTTAATTCAATAGTACAGAAAAATATAGATGTCCCATTTTTTTGTGAGACACTGTATATTTTTCAAGTAACAATCTTTTTGGTTAATTATTTAGCAGTAAAGTTTATATTAAAAGATCGTGTCTTGTTTTCACACTACTGATCTCTTATTTGGTGTAGCCATTCACTATTTTTCAAGATTTTTGCAAATTTACACCTTTCATAGTCGTGTTTCTAACCGTTTGGCCAATCCAACCTTTCACAACCTTAATAAAGTCTTTAACTCTATCAAATTCTCTATCTGCCATAGAGGTGGTGTAATTTTTCAAAGTTCCACTTTTACAGCCAGAATCGACATATTTTAAGCATTCAACCACATCACCAACGTCCTTCACGACCCTACTTCTTTCATCTTTAATAGTGTAGTTGGATGAATAGAATCGCCCGAAAATAATATCTTCTTGTTATCTAAAGCCAATAATTTATCTTTAAAGCCAGTATCAATACCAGAGATCCCCTTTATTTCTGATTTTGAGTTCTGAAGCCAATATTACTTGTTGGATTTTCTGATCAACTTCTTTTATTGTCTTCTTGATGCAATCAAATCCATCATCTGAAGATTTTTTATCTTTTACATTCTCGGTATTGCAATATAAATCCCAACTATTTTCATAACCATACTACAACTTTTATTTAGTCATAAAGATAACGATTTTATCACCATAAACCAATAATGGACTAATTGCTAGTTTTTCGATAAAATCATTATATTGCAATTTATTTGCTTTGGTTTCCCTAATAATGTGTATTCTGTTTCTTGTATTACGCCGTTTCACGCAAAGAGGTAAAGGAAGAAATTCAAATAAAAAATTTATTATGAGATATAAAAAGATTAAACTTTGTGTTTATATATATGAACCTTCTACTTTTATTACATCGTTCCTTCTTTCAGCTAGCTGCTGAATACCATTCATATGACCCTTTATATTAAGTTCCTGGATAATACTCTCTAGTTGTAATTCCAACTCTTCCCAATTGTCATAATCATTTTCTCTTAACTTCCTCTTTAATTTAACAAAACAATTAAAATAAGGTGGACTTATATCTGGACTATATGGGACAAAATTTTTGAAGCATCGGTTATAATTCTTTCATATTAGTGAAAATAGGTTGAGGAAGCAACTAAAATGGCAAGAAATATAGCTAAGAGATATTTTATGGATAGTAAATACATGAATTTATTTACTATTTTATGCATTCAAGAAACTAAAAGTCCTCGACTAATTAGAATAGAATTATGTAAGAAAATTTTGTCCCATATGGAGGATGATACCAAGTGCGGATTTTGTTATCATCAAAAAAATCCATTACAAGCTTTGCTTTATGAGGTCTTGCATTATTCTGTAAAACCATAGGATACTTGAATTTCTATCAGGTAGCCATTTTAGTAAAACTTCATTAATAAAGCCTATATAGACTTCTGAAGTTACCGTCTCTTTAGGTGCACAAAGCTTCCAATATGCAACACCATTATAATCCATTGCTAGTATAAGCATTCTTTTTCTCTGATAGTTTGATTGTGCTACAATTTGTGGTGGGCTTTCGTCCTTAGTTCTCCAAAATCGAGACTGGTCACGCTGAGGTTGCATATATAAAGTAAGCCAAGTTTCATCTATAGCCAAAGTTCTGTTTATTAGGGTTTTTTGTTTTGATAACTGCTCCAAATTATATCTACATGCTAATACTCTATGTTCTC